>JAFFST010046075.1:62018-72018 GCA_022414735.1 Noturus placidus | reverse complement strand
GAAAAGAGTCGCACACACGCGGACACAAAGCCCTAGAGACTATTTACTAAACTCCGCTCTCAGACATGGACGAGCTGCGTGAGGACAACGGGGATGCACAGGGCCTCCAAGCGCTTTCATTAGCCGAACACGAGAAAGGCTTGAGGGTGAAAAGAGACGCAGTTTATTATTCATCCTGAAGAAAAGAGCAGCCCTCAAAGGCCATTTCTTCCTTAGACTTAAAAAAAGGAGCCATGTGAAGAGCTGAAGCTGAAGTGCGCACTCCACCTTAATGACACTTGAAGACAGACAGCGCGAGGTTTCTGTTCAACAAAAAGTTACTTTATGCTGTGGCTGTGGATCAGGTGGTTAAATCGTAGGGTTGGCGGTTCGATTCCCGGCCCACATGACTCCACATGCGGAAGTGTCCTTGGGAAAGACACTGAACCCCATTTTCAGTCTAGTTATATACCTTTTGCCACGTTTCAGGCCTCAAACATAAAGATATAAAACTGTCATTTTTTGTGAAGAATCAACAACAGGTGGAATAAACATATCCAGGTGTTAGAATGGCCAAGTCAAAGTCCAGACCTGAAACCTGTTGTTGATTCTTCACAAAAAATGACAGTTTTATATCTTTATGTTTGAGGCCTGAAATGTGGCAAAAGGTCGAACAGTTCAAGGGGGCCGAATACTTTCGCAAGGCACTGTACATAATGACTGATCATGATATTTTCAACTTAAACCATTTTAACATCATTTTGCTCTGGCGCTGTAATTCATTTTCATTTTTAAATGGTTGTAGAAAATGCTTTATGAAAAACCATGGTGAAAGATTCAAATTTCATCGTCATCATCATCACCATCATCATCATAATCATCATCACCATCATCATCATCACCATCATCATCATCACCATCATCACCATCATCATCACCATCATCACCATCACCATCATTATCATCACCATCATCATCATCATCATCACGATCATCACCATCACCACCATCATCATCATCACCATCATCACGATCATCATCACCATCATCACCATCACCATCATCACCATCATCATAATCATCATCATCATCATCATCACCATCATCATAATCATTATCATCACCATCATCACCATCACCATCATCACCATCACCATCATCACCACCATCATCATCATAATCATCATCACCATCATCATCATCACGATCATCACCATCATCATCACCATCATCACAATCATCATCATCAACATCACGATCATCACCATCATCATCATCATCACCACCATCATCACCATCATCATCATAATCATCATCATCATCATCACCATCATCACCATCATTATCATCACCATCATCACCATCATCATCACCATCACCACCATCATCATCACCATCATCATCATCATCGTCATCACCATCATCATCATCACGATCATCACCATCATCACCACCATCACCATCATCACCATCATCACCATCATCATCACCATCATCACCATCACCATCATCACCATCACCATAATCATTATCATCACCATGATCACCATCATCACCATCATCATCACCATCATCATCATCATCATCATCACCATCATCATCATCACCATCACCATCATCATCACCATCACCATCATCACCATCACCACCACCATCACCATCATTATCATCACCATCATCACGATCATCACCATCATCACCATCATCATCATAATCATCATCATCATCACCATCACCATCATCACCATCATCACCATCATTATCATCACCATCATCATCACGATCATCACCATCATCATCATCACCATCATCACCATCATCATCACGATCATCACCATCATCATAATCATCATCATCATAATTATTATCATTTATTAACCCCTCTGTCTCTGACACACTGGATTGGATGTGTTGGATAGTTAATTGATGATACACAGTTACACATAACCCCTTTTTTATGTTTACTGGTGTTCAGGATCGTCCTCTGTGGTCCCAGTCCCTGGGACGTTCTCATGGCCGTTGGCCTCCAGAGGGAAGCCGAGGAGAGGGATGCTGCGCAGGGCTGTGTTCTCTGATGTGCAGCGTAAAGCTTTGGAGAAAATGTTCCACAAACAAAAGTACATCAGCAAACCGGACCGGAAAAAGCTTGCCACCAAACTGGGTCTTAAAGATTCTCAGGTAATTTTATTTTAAGAATGCTTTTTGCCAGACACGGTGGAATGAACCAGCCTGGTCTTTCTCCTCTGACCTCTCTCTCATCAACATGGTGTTTCTGCCCTCACGCACACCAGCTCACTGGAGCACATGTTTAGTTTTTTGTTTTTCACACCATCCTAGAGACTCAATCCAGCACATCCGTGTGCTCCATGCAACACCCCACGCCGCAGTCAACGTCACCAACATCACGTTTTCCCCACATTCTGATGTTTGCTGTGAACATTAGCTCTTAGCTCTTGACCAGTCTTTGCATTCTTTTTTGTATCGCACTGATGCCAATGAATGTAAAGAGGTACAGGTGTTCCATTAAAGTGGCTGGTGAGTGCGTATAATAGAAGGACATTGATTTCTCCCTTTGTTTTCCGTGTGCAGGTGAAGATCTGGTTTCAGAACCGGCGAATGAAGTGGAGGAACTCTAAGGAGCGTGAGCTGCTGTCGTCCGGAGGCTGCAGGGAGCAGACGCTACCCACGCGGACCAACCCTCATCCTGACCTGAGTGACGTGCAGGATAAAGCATTACTCCATGAGGAGGGGGACGAGGAGGATGGAGTGAGGAGTGTACACACTACAAGCTCGAACCCGTCACCTAAGTCCGAGTGCTCACACTTGTGTCCCATGTCCTCTCCATCGAGCAAACACTCGGACTCTTCTGACTCGGAGGATGAGATCATGGTTTCGTAGCATTCACTATAAAACACTGTGTGTGGGTGTGTGTGTGTGATCTCATAATCAGCACACATGGGGTTTTATGTTCTTGCTGTGTCGCACAGCGTTTTTGGAACTGTACAGTATTTTGTACAAATATTTTTGTATGGATATTTTATACCAAGAATGTTGCGTTACTTTCACTTAAATTTCACATAGATATGTTTTATTAAAGGCTGTAGACTTGTGTATAATTTATACGAACGCATGTGTGTGTGTGTGTGTGTGCATATTTTATGTTTTTGTAAAAAAAAAAAAAAAAAAGTCAATAAATTGTAACGTTAAACTGATAATGGTTTGTGATTACTGTTAAACATTTACATTTATGAGACTTTTTTATCCAAAGCGACTTACTAATGAGACACACTCACACACCAATGGTAGCAGAGCTGCATGCAAGGTGCTAGCTTGCCATCGGGGGCAACTTAGGGTTCAGTGTCTTGCCCAAGGACACTTCGGCATGGGATCCCCCGGGCCGGGATTCCAACCACCAACCCCACGATTAGTGGATTAGTGGACAACCCGCTCTACCGACTGAGACACAGCCGCCCTAAACACTATTTGGCTGTACTCAGAAGTGGAGATGCAGGGGATTGAACCCTGGACTTCATACATGCGAAGCAAGCGCTCTACCACTGAGCTACATCCCCTATTAAATTATTAAATAGGGCTAGATTAATTAAAGACACAGTAAGTTAGGACACTAACGAGACCTTTCTACTGACTCTGAAAATCACTGAAAGATGTCTAGGGTTCCTGCTCCTCTGCGTGAACATGCCATAGACCTGCTGCAGGGAGGCATGAGGACTGCAGATGTGTTCAGAGCAATAAACTCACGTAAGACGCCAGCTGATCACACGTGCAGTGGAAAATGACATGTAACCAACCATGTGTTCGCCCAGACATGATCAAGAACCTTGGTGGAAGAGTGGGGAACATCTCAAAGCAAGAACTGACCGATCTGGAGCAGTCCATGAGGATGAGATGCACTGTAGTACATAAAGCAGCTGGAGGACATCAGACACTGACTGTTACTTCTGATATCGACTTTATTCAGGGACTCGTTATTCCATTTCTGAAAATGCAATTTATAATGATTTCTCCAGTCTTAAAAGTATTCACCCCCTGAATAGAATCCCTCACAACAGCACAAATATGCAAAACAGGTGTTGTCTCAAGCACACCTGATATAACTAATCAAGAGCTTCATTAGTTGCAGCAGGTGTGTTTGAGCTGGAACACGTGAGATACCTGAACTGGCTAGGGGTAGAAAGTGTATGAAATACCTGGACAGGGCAGAAGAAGGAAGCTATCAACGTCTGCAAGCAGATTTCTGAGAAAGCAGGTTGTGAAAAACCCTCAAGTGACTGTAAAAGACCTGCAGCGGGACTTGGTGTAACAGGAACTGAGGTTTCAGTGAGCACAGTAAGGTGCGTACTAAACGCAGAAGGTCTCCATGCCAGAACTTCACCATTACTGACCCAAAGCCCAAGAAAAGTCGCTCAAAATCATATAAATAATCCACAGGAGTTTTGGGATTGTGTTCTGTGGAGCGATGAAACAACAAACTTTTCAGCACGATGGATCAGCGGTATGTCTGGAGGAAGAAGAATGAAGAAAGAACTCTGTCCACAGTCGAGCATGGTGGAGACTCGGTGATGCTCTGGGGCTGCTTCGCATCCTCTAGTTCTAGAAACCTTCAGCGTGTGGAAGGCGAGATGGAGTCATTGAAGTGTCAGGAACCCCTTGGAGAAAACATCATGCCGTCTGTGAGGATGCTGAAGCTTGGGCATCATTGGACCTTCCAACAGGACAATGATCCCAAGCATACCTCAAATCCCACCAAGGCTTGGTTGCAGAAGAAGTTCTGGAAGATTCCACAGGGCCATCACAGTCACCTGACTTGAACCCCATAGAAAATCTCTGGTGGGATTTGAAGAAGGCGGATGCAGCACACAAACCCAATAATATTACTGAACTGGAGGCCATTACTCATGAGGAACGGGAGAAGATTCCTCAGGAACGCTGCCAGAAGATCTGCATCTCGCTTGCAGCAGGTCAGTACAGCAAAACGGAGCTGTACAAAGTACTAAAGACGCTCGGCATGAAGGGGGTGAATAATTTTGGGACTGGAGAAATCATTATAAATTATGGATTTGGATTGAGCGTCTTATATCGTCATCTCTCTACATGCACACACATGTTTACCATGTATTGATATAACAGTATAAACTAGACATTTTTAATAAGTAACAACCCTCTACCATACAGCATCTATTAATCTATTACTTACGGCTGAATGAAAATATTACAATAGAATATATGTGATGTAATTTTATTCACACGCTCACTATACTTAACCTAAGCAGTTTATTAGATCCTTGGGCTATTGTTAGAATAAATGTTAGAATAAATGCTTATAATCTTGCTTAGGCTAGAAGTTATCTCTTGTAATATGTTTAGAACATACGGTACAAAAGTACGCACGAGCCAAACTGCCAAGGCTGTTTTCAATAGATAAAACTAGAACTAGATGTTTGTTATTGCTTCTCTGCTGACGTTATGATTTGCTATGTGTGTGTGTAATCAACCGGTACCAGTATGTTTCACCCCTCCCCTTGGTTACCGGAACTGAAATTATCTGAAGTTATCTGAAATTAATAAAAAGTGAGGCAGAGCAGAGATCGGGCAGAGTTTTCCGGAGATTGTAAATGACCCGGTCTCTGGTCACTCTCCTCGCGAGTAAAACGTTAAAGGAGTGTCTGTCTCGGTCTTTCCGTGTGTAACTATTCTTTATGCTGCAGGAGTTTAAACCTGACAGCTATCAATGTTCTTTTGAAGGTTATAAGGAAAAGAAATCCACCAGTGTACACACATATATGATGTTATAAACATGTAAGTACAATTTAATTCATCCAAATGCAAGATTTAAAAAAAGAACGTTGTGTATTTAAAATCAAATAAACATTCAATTATGAGAATAAAGTTCAAAATGTGTCCAGAATCTGTGCTTAAATCCACTTACATCCACGTTTATAAAATGTAGGCACATCATAATCTGAGAATTATTCACAAAGTATATACACACTGTACAATCCATATTTATATAAATACACACCCACACACACACACATGCACACCACACACTTGGCAGTGCTGATACCATATTTGGCTTCCATTTCAAATCTGAATGAAGTTGCATAGGATCAAGATGCTGAATGGAAGCGAGAAATGAAATGCGTATGAAATTCATGAGGAATTCAAACAAAGCCACGATTAATTCCTGATATCAAGTTAAAAGTCAACGCTCATTTCTTCTGTCGTTTCATTTATTAGCTCCTCCTAAATGTCTTTAAAAGCAGTAAGCATAGTAACAGCGTTAAGGTCCCGTATCCTACATTGGGTTTTTATTTTTTTGCAGTTGATTTTTTTCCCTGAAGTCCACTTATAAAATTTGCGCACTTTTATGTACAAAGAAGTTCATTTTTCCACAACGATTTCCATGCGTCTATTTAAACGGGAGATAAATAATGGCATCTGCTTGTAGAAAGCAATTGAAATGATTTTAAAAATAGGGGGAAATTTGACACAACTAGCTGGAGAATTAGCGGACAGATTAGCAAGGCGAATGTGTTAGCTCACCGAGTACGGGGTGCATACGTTGTTAGATAGAGCCGCCCGCATCAGTCAGCGTTCATACTGAATAGTTATGAATAAGAGATATCAGAATGAAATACTTGGGTTGTGGGTCTGCTATCCAATATATCTGGAATCGCGTCATCCTTCAGGAGTACTCTTATGACATTACCTTGCCCTCATTCGAGTGTCTCATGTAGACGCTTGTGAAGCTTATTTGTTTCCTGACGGCCAGGTACAAGGTTTACCTGCATGCTGCAACATCTTTCACCCAAATACTGCTACAGAATTCAGCGGGACTGGGCCAGGCAAAACCTGCTGGAATGTGAACGGGCGGGGCTAACCTGTTATAAAGTGAGTGGGGTTGATCTGCTGTAAAAAAAAATGGGTGGGGCTAACCTGTTGTAAATTAAATAGGTGGAGGCAACCTACTGTAAGGTAAATGGGCGGGCCTAACCTGCTGTAAAGTGAATGGGGGTTGATCTGCTGTAAAATAAAAGGGCGGGGCTAACCTGCTGTAATATGAATGGGCGAGTATATTTATACGAGTTTTGACATTGAAGAAACAAGAAATCTAAAATGGGGGCTGTTTTTTCAGCTTAGTTTTCATACATAGAACTTAGGCAAGGAGTACATTTCGAAACTTGAACAATGTTTACAAACTATATTATGTGCTTTTTATTTGAGAAAACCAGAGAACATTTTGGGATTTCAAGGTCAGATAAGAACTCTAAGTCATTCTCCTTCACAGTGGTGTCGCACGGGAATTACAGGCCAAAGTAAAGTTCTGGACAGTCGATGAGGTATAAACACGCAACCTTGTGCAGTCTCACAGGGTTTTGTTGCGCACTGTTAATCGTTATTAAAATGATCAACGCCACTCTGAGCTGCTGAGGTGTGCAGCGTGAAGCCCTTTTGCTGGAGAGGAAGTGAAACGTTCAGGATGAGAACACAGTGCCTCTCAGGTTCTCGTCGCAAAACTGCAGTAAGGCACTGGGTTCTTCAGCACCGAAAAATGAGAAGAAGGACATGTAGAGAATGAACGGCGTTCAACAGTGAATGAGTGCTGGACACGTCTCCATGCTGGTGAGGCACCGTTACTCCTCATGCAAACCAATGAATACAGAACAGGAAGTCTCCTCGAATACTTCAAGTTATAAAACGATGGCCAGCATCAGAATAAACGTTTGTGTGCCACTGTCATGAGTGTCCAGACATCCAGGCTAGCGAAGAGCGCAAAAATCATTCATAGCAACATCGTATGAGAGAAGAGACAGAGAGGTTTAGAGTATTGATGTTTCTCAAAAAAGCTTCAGGTCAGGGATATGCAAAACTAGGATGTGAGTATATCTAACAAAGCTTTAAGACTTATTATTATTATTATTATTATCATCATCATCAGACATTATAGGTGGACTATAGTGAGGTAAGGATTCTGGAAAATCTCTGTCTGATGACATGTGCTATTCTTTAAGACATCCATCACAGCAGGTGGTGTGAAGATGAACTATAAGTAGTGCAGTTTCTGTCTTCTTCTTTTTCTTCTGTTGGTTTATTATTATTATTATTATTATTATTATTATTATTTTTAAATTGTCATCTCATTTTGTAAGTTGAATTAGTTGAGTAGTGCAGTTATTTTTCTTTCCTTTCAAAAGATGTTCCCTCATCGCGTAGGATAAATGTACGAGCTGCTGCTTGATCGGCGCTTCTAGGTTCACGAGGAAACATTCATGGGACGTTTGTAAGTAAAAAAAAGTATAAAATGAAGCATCAATCAGAGCGCTGACTCCAGTGATGAGTCAAGGATGTCATCATGGTGACCGTTACTGTTAGAGTCGCTATCGTAACTTGGAGTGCTAGAGCAGTTCGCGGCTTCCTTCAGACGCATCAGCATGTTCATCTGAAAGGCGGGAGAGAAATGCACAATGTTTAGACTTGTCTGTGTGTGTGTGTGTGTGTGTGTGTGTGTGTGTGTGTGTGTGTGTGTGTTTCTCACCAGTGGATCAGCGTCACTGTCGGTCTGGGTGTTCTGTTTGGTGGTGCCCTCTTTAGAGGTGGAGCCTCCATCCAAACCCACATCCTCCGGGCGGAGTTTTAGCAGAGCAGGACAATCAGGATGCTGCGAGCTTGATCTCCACGGAAACGTGTCCATCACCCAACGAGTAGGATCGTCCCATGCAGCTCTGCGCCCATACAGCTGGAGGACAGAAAAGACGCAAACGCGTTCGATATACTCTATCCTGTTAGAAACACTGCAACGCTGGCCATCAGTGCTGGAAGACCTACAGACCTACACACCTGAAGCGACTCACAGCATCTTCTCATGCTTACAATCCTACTGAGAACTTCGGAAAGTTCATTTTCCCGAATTGTCTACGGTCTTCCAGTACTTCTCCTCAGACATACTTGGATGCCCAGAGCAAGGTCATATTTCTACGTCTGAATTTGATAAACATATAAAGAAGACCTACATGAATAATGTCTGCACAACCTCTGATGGGTTGGACCGACAGTGACACCTAAAGAATTACCTGCAAACCCTCTCTGACGGCTTCCAGCATGTATGGGATGATGCTGTAATTCCACAGATCTGTAAACCAAATGCGGGATCCATCCACGTCCATCGGACACGACAGGAACAGACGCGGTCCTGCAGCAGGTACACACAAACATTTACAATGGTTCTCTTAAGAAGAATGTCCTCCACAGATTACACTGAAGTCTTCCTCACCGATAGTGACATCTGAGGAGCTGTGTGCCTCCAGGAAGCAGTTGAGATGATGCCAGACACGAGGAATCCACTCAATGATCTTCACCAGCTCTGGATTACGTGTTCGGCTGCTGATTTCAGTCTCAATAAGCCTCCGACGCAGAAAACGGCCCAGAAAGCCCTTCACTGGCTCGGTGTGATTCGCGCACAAAACCCACCTGCAGCACATCGGAGGTTTGTTGTGATTCTCTCAGGAGAAGGAGCCAGTTATTGAAACCTGTGTACTAGTGGGAGTTCCTATATTTTGTTTCTCTCAGAACAATACATACACCACCATCTCTCTACAGTGCCTTGCGAAAGTATTCGGCCCCCTTGAACTGTTCGACCTTTTGTCACATTTCAGGCCTCAAACATAAAGATATAAAACTGTAATTTTTTGTGAAGAATCAACAACAGGTGGGACACAATCATGAAGTGGAACCAAAGTTAAGTTAATACTTAAGTTAATACTTTGTTAAGTTAATACTTTGTAGCGCCACCTTTTGCTGTGATTACAGCTGTAAGTCGCTTGGGGTATGTCTCTATCAGATTTGCACATCGAGAGACTGAAATTTTTGCCCATTCCTCCTTGCAAAACAGCTCGAGCTCAGTGAGGTTGGATGGAGAGCGTTTGTGAACAGCAGTTTTCAGTTCTTTCCACAGATTCTCGATTGGATTCAGGTCTGGACTTTGACTTGGCCATTCTAACAC
>JAFFST010046075.1:32400-43618 GCA_022414735.1 Noturus placidus | reverse complement strand
TCAGATAGCACACACACACACACACACACACACACACACACACACACACACACACATTCTGTGATAGCAAATTAAATCAAGAAGCTGCTAGATTAGTTGGGTTCAGCAAAGCATTTATGCAAAGTGACCACTAGGGGGTGCCAATAAAAAAATCAGTGCAAGGGCAAAAGACAAAACGCACAGAAAAGCATGTGTTAGTAAGCAGTGGTTAAGCACACAGACACCTTTACCTGTCCTGTTTCCGAGGCAAGGTGTTGCGGCTGAATTTGGGACTAGCAGAAGGGGAAGAGAAGGGACTAATAGAGGAATTAGGGATTGGAGGAGACAAAAAGAGATAAAGACGGTTGGGAGGTGGGGGTAAGAAGAAATATGTATACATTATTGGGAAACTCCAGACCTTCGAACGTCACTCCATTCCAAATACTCCATTTAGATATCTTAACCAAACACCGACCCGATTTCCCGACCTGAATACCAACACAGACTAACATCAACAACAACCCACTAGTCAAATACTCATCTAGATAAATGGTAAGTGGCGCACTTATATAGCGCTTTTATCCAAAGTGCTTTACACTGTGTCTCATTCACCCATTCACACTCACACTCACACACCAATGGTAGCAGAGCTGCATGCAAGGTGCTAGCTTGCCATCGGGGGCAACTTAGGGTTCAGTGTCTTGCCCAAGGACACTTCGGCATGGGATCACCCGGGCCGGGATTCCAACCACCAACCCTACGATTAGTGGATTAGTGGACAACCCGCTCTACCGACTGAGCCACAGCCGCCCCCTTTCAGATACACATTTCAAACAAATCCATCCAAATACCCCAGTTTAAACACCCTGTTCAAATAGTCCACCAATATACTGTCCAACTATACAATCAATTAAATCCATCCAAATGATCTGTTCATGCTACTGTAACGCTGCAATCCAGAAACATATACTGTACCGTCCATATGCAAATATCCCAAAGCCCTGTCCTACTTTGCCTTGCAAAAGTATTCACCCCCTTGACATTTTACCTGTTTTAATGCATTACAACATGTCATTTAAACAGATTTTTATTTGGATTTTATGTCATGGACATACACAAAATAGTCCAAATTGGTGCAGTGAAATGAAAACAATTACTTGCTTCAATGGAAAAGTGGCGCGTGCATATGTATTCACTCCCTTTGCTATGAAGCCGCTAAGTAAGATCTGGTGCAAGCATTTACCTTCAGAATTCACATAATCAGTTCAGTAAAGTCCACCTGTGTGCAATCTAAGTGTCACATGATCTCAGAATATATACACACCTGTTCTGAAAGGCCCCAGAGTCTAAAACACCACTGAGCAAGTGGCACAATGAAGACCAAGGTGCTCTCCAAACAGGTCAGGGACAAAGTTGTGGAGAAGTACATATAAGGGTTGGGTTATTCAAATATCTGAAACTTTGATCATTCTAGGAAGCATCAATAAATCCATTATTAAAAAATGGAAAGAATATGGCACCACAACAAACCTGCCAATAGAGGGTCGCCCAGTAAAACTCACAGACCAGGCAATGACGGCATTAATCAGAGAGGCAACAAAGACATCAATGATAACGCTGAAGGAGCTGCAAAGCTCCACAGCGGAGATTAGAGTATCTGTCCATAGGACCGCTTTAAGCTGTACACTCCAACAAGCTGGGCTTTATGAAAGAGTGGCCAGAAAAAAATCCACTGCATAAAGAAAAAACAAGCAAGCATGTTTGCTGTTCGCCAAAAGGCATGTGGGAGACTCCGCAAACTCTTGCACTCTGGTCAGATGGAATAAATTGAGCTTGCTGGCCATCAAGGAGAACGCTATGTCAAACCCAATACCTCTCATCACCCCGAGAACACCATCCCCACAGCATGGTGAAGCATGGTGGTGGCAGCATCATGCTGTGGGTAAGTTTTTCATCGGCAGGGACTGGGCAACTGGTCAGAATTGTAGGAATGATAGATGGCACTAAATACAGGGAAATGAGGAAAACATGTTTCAGTCTGCCAGGGGTTTGAGACTGGGACGGAGGTTCACCTTCCAGCAGGACAATGCATACTGCTATAGCAACGGTTTAAGCATAAATATTTTAAAGGTCATGGAATGGCCTAGTCAAAGCCCAGACCTCAATCCAACTGAGAATCTATGGTGCTGTACACCATTCAACTTGAAGGAGTTGGAGCAGTTTTGCCTTGAAGAATGGGCAAAAATCCCAGTGGCTAAATGTGCCAAGCTTGTAGAGACATAACCCAATCTGTAATTACTGCAAAAGGTGGCTCTACAAAGTGTTTGCTTTGGGGTGGTGTGAATAGTATTCCAGTTTTGGTTTTTTTTCTGTCTTATTTCTTGTTTGTTTCACAATAAAAAATATTTTGCATCTTCAAAGTGGTAGGCTTGTTGTGTAAGTCAAATGACCCCCTCCCCCGAAAAAAAAAAAATTCCATTTTAATCCCGGGTTGTAAGGAAATAAAACAGGAAAAAAACCAAGTGGGGTGAGGCAGTGCAAGGCACTGTACCTGTCTAGACATAATAATAATTATTATCAATTTGTATAGTGCTTTTTACAATGGTACATTGTCTCAAAGCAGCTTTACAGAAATATAATTTTTACATTTACAAGTGACTTACTAATGAGACACACTCACACACCAATGGGAGCAGAGCTGCATGCAAGGTGCTAGCTTGCCATCGGGGGCAACTTAGGGTTCAGTGTCTTGCCCAAGGACACTTCGGCATGGGATCACCCGGGCCGGGATTCGAACCGCCAACCCTACGATTAGTGGATTAGTGGACAATCCGCTCTACCGACTGAGCCACAGCCGACATCTAATTTAAATACCTATCACTTTCCCTACTTATCTCAAATACCCCAGTTAAATATCCATTATTTAAAAAACAAAAAGAACCCAAATATAAAAACCCTGTTTAAATACCCCAGCTGAATAGAACACCCAACACATCAAATAAATGCACCCAGAATTACCCCAGTCCAAACACCCCATCCGGATACCTATGTGTCCAAATACATAAATATCCTATTCAAAGACCTCAGTTGCTTCCTCTCATCTGCCTCACCTCTCCGTCTTGGCGCTTCCAGTGCGAGTGATTGGCTGGTGGCTGTTGTCACGCTGATGTCCACTGCTGACAGACATGTCGATAGAGTCAGAGCTGGTGTGCATGCTGCTGACAGAAGGGTGGCCCCATGTGCCCGTGCCCCCCGAGTAGCCCGAGCCAGGGCTGGACATCTGCTCACTGCCCCCTGCACCCGCACTACTGCCCACTGATGGGGAGTCCAGGAGTCCAGCAGAGGGTACAGAGTGGTGTCCCATTGTGGCATGAGGGTTTGGAATGACCACAGAGTTCTTCACGTTCTCAGTGGCAGTGGCCTGCTTAGCAGCTTTACCTCCAAAAAGTCTAAAGACAAATAGGACAAAAAATTGTAAATAAAGACAGGGCATGACAAGTATAAATTAAAGAGTTGAGAGAACTTTAGCATTTTCTGACCTTACGGCAGGCATTAATGGAATAAATTAACTTAACAGCAAGGTTTGGTTAGTTACCCAGTCAGCAAATAAGTCTTATAAGTCCATAATTGTTGGTATTCATGAATTGTTTCCATTTACCTTGCATCTTACTTTTAAACCACTTAAAACTTATTATCTTATATACTGATTATGGCTGATCTTATTGAAAGCAAACACAAAATGTTTGAACCAATATTTAAGCGAAGTATCACTTTAGCCCACAGGTTGGTGACCCCTTGAACGCCATTCTTGTGTGCATGTTTTTATGTCGCAATGAGGACCAAATGTCCCCACAAAGATAGGAATATCAGACAGTTTTGACCTTTGTGAGGACATCTGGATGGACTGGAGAAAAACTGACTTCTTTTTTTAACCACAGCTGTTATTTTAAAAACTGAAAGAGTCAAAGAGGTGCCTTTTGGTTACTGAGTTTAGGGTTAGATTTAGACATACCATTAATGTGTGCATTAATAACGATGTCAGTGGAAAGTCCTCACAAAAAAACATTAAATGTGTGTGTGTGTTTACCTGCGTAGTGTGGGTGATGAAACCTCTTTATATTTACTCCCTTGTCTCGATGTCTGCGGAATTGTTGAACTTGAGCCAACCAGGTTTTGTCTCAAGTTGTCCGTCTCTAAGACTCCACCCTTATCCTTGTCCGTCTGATTTGTTTTCGCGTTGGGGATGGACTCTCGTGTCTTACTGGCCGAGACAGTGACAGTGATGGCAGGGCCTCGGCTGCTTGATCCTGATTCAATACTGCTGGTAGAGGATCGGTTGTGTGTGGAGCGCGAAGGTCGTGGTAGACTACGATACTGCAGTGTCGACCTGACACTGGTTGCTAGGCAGCCATCCTCCTGAGTCACCATGGCACACTCTAGTGCTGCTGACCCTTTCAAGCCAGATCTGACTCCACCCACCATCAGCGCTGTGGATTTGGGGATTTTCCCCAGTGTGGCCGAGCCACTGATGACCGTGACTCTGCTAGCTGGAACCATGGCTGTACTGGAGGTCGTTGCCGTGGCAGTGTGACCAGACATGGACCCGGAGCTGGGTTTCTTAAAGCCGAAGGAAACACGGGACGGGGCAGAGTCGCAGCTTTGTATGTTGTTAACGTGGGGAGAACTGCGGCCTTTTTCTGACACCTTAACATCATCTGTTTTAGCTACAAATGACAGATGGCACAAATAAAAGTCTTGTATATTTATTATAACAAGTAACAGTTATTGCGTTAACCTAAATAAATATAATTTGTACCCACATACTGATTCAGCCAAGCTATGGCTGGTAGAGCATTATAAGAAATACCCACAGACCCTCACACACCAACAATTATAAAGTATGTGTCTTCAAACAGAAAATGAGCATGATCAAGAAGTCCTGTTAGAACAGATGGCCAATGTAGCAGTATAACTAAAGCACACCCACCGGTCCCATGTGTTTTCATCATGCCTGGTCCTGAGGTGACTGTCGTGATTTTTGTGAGTGGCGTAGTCACGCCGACCTGGGCACTCATACCCCGCCTCCATGAACCGGTCTGAGAGATGGCACCACCCGTCTTCCCAGATCCTCCCTTATCCGACTCGTCCGATACATCAGAAGTGGCATTTTTTTGCCGCCATTTTGAGCCGGACTCCATTTTCACGCTGCTGTCCGAACCTTCGTCCGATTTCTTGACTTCATCACAAGACCTGCTTGAGTTGCGCTCGGCTGCTGAATGTTTCTCAGCATCGGTCTGCGGCTATAAACGTATAAACCCAATGAGAAAATATGAACAGCGCGATTACATTTGAGAGAATATGGCGAAAGATTCTTTAAGTCATCATTATCTTTCACACATTTAAAAATGGCAAGACCGTGCTCTGTAAGTGTATTAATAATGACTCGTGCATTCGAACACAATGTGAAAGATTTTGACTGATGCTTATACGTGCACTTGCATATCTGTAATGACCGCATACGTAATGTACAGATCAATTCCTGAAGAGTCACCTTGTGAACAGCCTTAAGTCTCTAGCACCAAGCCCTCTAGCTCTAATATTAGAGATGCACCGATGGATAAAGGCAATTTTTGATGGCTGATAGTTTAAAGACATCTGATGATCAGGGCTGATTATATCCTGTCAATCAAAAGAGGGTGAGAAAACACATGGATTTCGTGTCTCTTGTGTGGAGTGATGACAACACTGCAGTCTGTAAGCTCAGTAATGTCTGCACTGAAATTTTACACCGGAAGTGAGCAGCAGTGAAGCGGGAGTTTCGCTGTCGATTCAATGGTTTTTTAAAGCGCCAGTACACCATTGAAAGATTTAAATGAAGATGAGTTGACAAAAAAAAGTATATATTGCACAGAAAAATATATTTGTAGAGTTGTATATTTCATATGCAGTTAATGTTAATATATAAAAAAAGTTGATATTATATATGACCAGTTTGATGTTCAGTAATGAAATAGAAATGATTTTATTTGTGATTAGTGAATGTGAGACTAACAGGTTAATTAATGTAATTAATTCTGTTAATATTAATTAATAACGTTCAATAATTTAAGCAATCTTACTTTAATCTTCAGAATTGAGTTCATGTGTTAATGTTAATTAGAGGAATGTGTTTTCTGTTTATGAAACCAGTTACTGTGGAACAACTTGTTGAAATGGAGAGAATAAAGTTTTTATTTGCATTTCTTTCAGAATTATGCAATTAATTATTATTAATTTAAAAGAAGGCATAAAAGGCAGAACTATCGGCCGAGACCGATACGGATAATTTCAGAGTAATTCAGAGTGATATCGGCCGATACCCATACGGACAGTTTTACCTTTTTGACAGTTTTGCGCCTCGGAATAATCGGTTATGGTATCGGTCGATATCGCTCTGAATAATCGGTTATGGTATCGGTCGATATCGCTCTGAATAATCGGTTATGGTCTCGGTCGATATCGCTCTGAATAATCGGTTATGGTCTCGGTCGATATCACTCTGAATAATCGGTTATGGTATCGGTCGATATCACTCTGAATAATCGGTTATGGTATCGGTCGATATCGCTCTGAATAATCGGTTATGGGTATCGGTCGATATCACTCTGAATAATCGGTTATGGTATCGGTCGATATCACTCTGAATAATCGGTTATCGTGTCAGCTGAGAAATTTAGTATCGGTGCATCTCAATTTAATATTATTGATTTATTACTGATTAATACTATAAATTCAGTATTGAGAATTGGTCTATGAATGTAACTGCTGGAAGTCCCTTCCCTCTTGATATAGGAATTGCATTAAAGTAATAGATCTGTGATAAGCACCCCACTGGTTTCTGCCCTCTACTCATTCACACATCTCTACCAGCCAATCACAGAGGAGATGTGCGGGCAGGTTGGACACTTCGGTTTCAGAAAGCAACTTGACGTCTGGGAAGCCTCTTCAGAAGGGAACTCTGTTTGGTTTAGGGATGTGGGATTCAGTGTCATGTGAATAATATTAATATTAATCCAACGTTAAAGCGTGCATGAAACAAGACTGTTTTAGAGCTTTTAGAGCTTTTTCTTACTACATTGATGTGGAACACCAGCAGAAACACATTTCAAAGCCTTAACCTACTCTACTAAAACAACACTCTGGAGTTTATGAAATATGTTAAATATGTAAAATGTTGAATATGTAAAACAGCAGCATTTTCCAATCCTCTGCAAAAAGTCTAGAACCCTCGCTGGATGGAAATTTCCGCTCTGGCATACTGATCACGATAAAGAAATTGATTAAACAAGCCACGCCTTAAACTCTCGGCTGCCCATTTATCTGCTGCGTTATATATGTCTTCAGATTGTGTGTGTGTGTGTGTGTGTGTTCACCTGGGTGCTCAGGGTTGTGCATGCAGCAGATGTGTGTGTGTACGAGCTGATGGAGGAACTAGTGTTGATGTCATCGGTGTCGATCGTATCACTAACCCCGCTGCTGACGGAACTGCTGTCATCCCAACTGATAGAGAGAGAGAGGGAGAGAGAGAGAGAGGGAGAGAGAGAGAGAGATTTCACTGAATAAATATAGAAATCACATTAAAAACAACAAAGAGTTACGTGTTCATATATAGTGTTATACGTGTTCAGTACTGTGTATAGTGCACAGTCTTCGTTATGGTGATTAGTGTTCCCTTTATTCTTTGGCCCGGCTCTTTAATGTATTTACATTGTAAGTGTGTTTATAAAACACATTTGTTGTGCATGCTGGATGCCAGCATACTACATAGTACAAAACTCATCTGTGATTCCCAGCATGCATTGTGATGCAGCTAAACCATCTTACTGGACTGGCACCCTGTCCAGGATGTACCCCGCCTTGTGCCCGATGCTCCCTGGGATAGTGTCCAGGTTCCCCCGTGACCCTGATAAAGGAGTAAGTGCTAGAGGATGGATGGATGGAAACCATCCATCCATCCATCTTCAACCGCTTACTCCTTTATCAGGGTCAAGGGGAACCTGGACACTATCCCAGGGAGCATCGGGCACAAGGCGGGGTACATCCTGGACAGGGTGCCAGTCCATCGCAGGGCACAATCGCACACACACTCACATTCATACACTACGGACACTTTAGACACGCCAATCAGCCTACCATACATGTGTTTGGACTGGGGGAGGAAACCGGAGTACCCGGAGGAAACCCCCGACACACGGGGAGAACATGCAAACTCCGCACACACATGGCCCTGGCGGGACTCAAACCCCGGACCCTGGAGGTGTGAGGCGGACGTGCTAACCACTAAGCCACCGTGCGCCTGGATGGAAACCATCTTACTGTTTTTTCTGTTTGTATTTGTATTGTAAATTTGTATTGTGACCACGTCAGCTGGAGTGTTTCTTCATATGAACAGACTCATGTAGACAGCAAGCAGTGTGAATGAGACACTGAGGATTAGTGCTGTGTATGTATAATAAAACGTGAGTACTTCTAACCCAGAATGAAAATAGAAATGACAGCTCACTGTGTCGTATCTCATATCACCGAACGGCCACCACAATCAAACACGTCTGTTCGCAGTCTTCTCGCAGCGCTCAGTAGGCATGAGCAGCCCACAGTGTTACAGTGTGTGTTTCCCAGCTGTCATTTTTGTTTATGTTGCCATGTGTGTTTTGTGCCATGTCCTGTCATTGGGTGTCTCCCTCATGTGTCTTTGTTACTTGCACCTGTTTTGAGTTTGCCCTTTGATTCGTTAGTTATATTTAAACCCTCGTGTTTCTTTGTTCTAGTGCAAGGTAATGGTCAATGTTGTGCCTTCCAGATGCTACTGAGCAGGTTTTTATGTTTTATTTAGTTTTTTTGCAGTGTTGGAATTCTCGTTCGTGATCTTGTTCTGTTCCCTTGTTTGTAGATCACCTGACCTCTGCATGTTACCTGTTCCTGAATTGGATTCATATTTTGGATTTGTCTGTCTGCCCTTTAAATAAAACCCCTTTTACTGCATTTGTATTCGTCTCAGCTTGCATTACATGACAAATTACTTTACCTACAGCATGGGGGTAGCAGCAAGGGCTGACCATGCCAGTGTTCAACTCAGTTTTCCCCAGCAGACTTTCCTATATCCCCCAACCCCTTCAACAGCACTAAATTCCACCCAGAAAGCTACCCGTTTCAACGCCAGCTATATTGTGAAATCCTGTTGGACCCTAAACCCAAAGAGAAGTTGGTTTCCCCAGCAGAGTTCAATACAGAGGCCAACGAATTAGCCTCCCAAGCCCTGCTCACGCCAGAGGCCAAGGCGTGACGCTGATGACCACGGCCTCCCAAATCCTGCTCCTGCCTGATGGCACAAGCACCCCTGCAGCGCACCCTCCAGAGGCCTATGAGGTGGCCTCCTCACCTAAGCTCCAGCCAGACGCCGATCGGATGGGGCCCATGTCCTGCTCGCACCTGAATCTGATGGTGTGGCCTACCAAATCCTGCACATCCCATGACCTGCTCATGCCAGAAACCAACAGCTTGGCCTTCCATGCCCTGCTCCTGCCTGAGACCGATGACGAGCCTCTCCCAGCCCAGCCACCTGACCCAGGCAAGGCTGTCCTATCCCTACCACCTGACCCCGACAATTTCGCCATAGCTCTGCCACCAGATGCCAGTGAAGAGGTCACCAGCCCACCACCTGCTTCCTGCCAGTAGGCCCCATATCTGCTCCTCAGCTCCTCTGGAAAAAGTCAACATGTTGGACAATGCCTACTTTGGGACCTTGTGTTTTATGTGGACATTTTACGCAGGTCGGCTGGACTGCCAGGAGGAGTGTGAAAAAAAAATGCACTTACACCTCAACTCTGTGCACGTTGCTTCTTCTAGAACCCAGTGAATAGATGTTGTACAGTCGCACTACTTGTATTGTTCTCTGCTTGATATCACGTTGCTTGTATCTCTCATTTGTAAGTCGCTTTGGATAATCGCCTGACCTCTGCCTGTTTCCTGTTCCGGAGTTTGAGTCACATTTTCGATTCGTCTGCCTGCCCTTTAAATAAAACTCCTTTTATTGCAATTGCATCCATCTCAGCCTCCATTACATAACAACAAGCCTCCACGGCCCATAGAATACCGTGTGCCCATATTATCTAATATATCAAATAAAAATTTAAACTCCTTTGGCAAATCGGTGGAAGATCACCACCGTCAATCACAGTGATACCAACCAAGTATGAGCATCTGTGAGCTTACGTATGTGGAAGAGGGAGGATAGCACTATAGTCCGGGTGTGTTACACTGCCCTGTGATGCATCATGAGAAACAGTTCGAAAATATACAATTGGCTGACTTCACGTGTCTCAAAGGACATACATGAAGGGGAGTGAAGGGGTAGTCTTCACCTCCACGGATGGTGGCTGTTGCATGCTTAGAGAGAGATGACTGGAAGGTAGGAAGTGACAAATTGAGTGAAAATTCGGTAAAAAGAACTCAATTCCACCCAAAAATTTCCACCACATGCTGTTTTAGATAAACATTCTGCTTGAAGCTCATACTTCTAATGATGTGTGTGTGCAAGAGGAAAATCCCTCCCTGTATTACAATGAATGGGTACATAAAGCCCCAACACTCTCTCTCTCTCTCTCTCTCTCTCTCTCACACACACACACACACATTTGACACACATGGGTTTCATGCGGAAAGCAAGTAACAGAAGAAATTAGGAGCTGAAAAAGACCAAACACACACACACACACACACACACACACACACACACACAACAAGATCTAACCATCATCACAAGGCACAGAGGGAAGTGTAGTTTGGGAGTTTGAGAGATTTGTAATATGAATATTTTAAATAAACAGTTATTTGGAGTCTTAACAAAACACACACATGCACATCATACACACATTTGAGCCTTATCAATTTTGTACTAACTGCTAGCAATTACACTAAACTCCCCTACACACACACACACACACACACACACACTTGTCTACCTGTCCAGGGATCTTTAGTTGCTGTAGATACCGAGAACCTGAATCACAGTCAGTGAGTGAATGGAATGTCGATGCTTCATGGGTGTAGTGCTGAGATCTATCTGTCCATCTCTCTATCTTACATTCCATCCAGGATGTTCTGGTTCCTTCTTTTTTGCTCTGACTTCCACTAATATCTCATTCCCTCCTTCAGTCTCTGCACTTTCCTCTTCAAGTCACTCCATTCATCCATTCACTGC
>JAFFST010046075.1:26161-28281 GCA_022414735.1 Noturus placidus | reverse complement strand
GACAGAGAGAGAGAGAGAGACAGAGAGAGAGACAGAGAGAGAGAGAGAGAGAGAGAGAGAGAGAGAGAGGGGAGAGAGACAGAGAGAGAGACAGAGAGAGAGAGAGAGACAGAGAGAGAGACAGAGAGAGAGAGACAGAGAGAGAGAGAGAGAGAGAGAGACAGAGAGAGAGAGAGAGAGAGAGACAGAGGAGAGAGAGACAGAGAGAGAGACAGAGAGAGAGACAGAGAGAGAGACAGAGAGAGAGAGAGAGAGAGAGAGAGAGAGAGAGAGAGAGAGAGAGAGAGAGAGAGAGAGAGAGAAAGAAAACAAAGAATAAATTGATACAAACATGGCTAAAATTAAGAGAGATGATCTAAACATTCCAGAAGAAATGATCCCATGTGCAGTAAATACAGTTGTTGGTCATCTCTTGGTAAAAGCATGGTAAAGGATACAGTTTCCAACCCTTTCTCTCTCTCTATGTGTGTGTGTGTGTGTGTGTGTGTGTGTGTGTGTGTGTGTGTGTATTTACTTTTAAACCAACAGTACTGTACATACAGCCCAGTAAATGACTTAATAAAGACGTGTCCACAACGTGCACAGAAGCAGTGTAACACATAATGCAAAAACAAATAGAAAAATATGAAGCTGATAATTCAGATCATGTGATAATGAGACCTCACCCACTCCTGAGCTCATCAGCGTGTGCGTTCTTGGTCAGCACATCTCCGTCGCTCACATAGCCACTGACGTCAACCTCGAGTTCCTCTCCACCCCGCTCTCCCAGCTCGAGCCCGCAAATGGCGCTGCTGCGTGCTGCTAGCTGCCTGCGCAGAGGCGCAGAGTAAAGGTAGCGCATGTGACCCAGGCCAGCCCCACCCATGCATCCATGTGCGGGATATCCATTCCCTGGTGAGGGGGCGTCACCAGCCTGCAGCCGTGGGCTGGATGGGCCGATCCGATTGGTCCACGAGAGCGGTGCAGCACGAGATGACCGAAAACCCGAACGGGTGTTCGTTTCCGTAGTGACACCACTGTCAAACGTTTCCAGAGCGCTGAGAAAGACATTTGACCACAGTTAGTTTATATAAAAGATTTAACATAGATTTACAGTATAAAGTATGTATAGTAAAAGGGCGGCTGTGTCTCAGTGGGTAGAGCGGGTCGTCCACTAATCCACTAATCGTAGGGTTGGTGGTTGGAATCCCGGCCCGGGTGATCCCATGCCGAAGTGTCCTTGGGCAAGACACTGAACCCTAAGTTGCCCCCGATGGCAAGCTAGCACCTTGCATGCAGCTCTGCTCCCATTGGTGTGTGAGTGTGTCTCATTAGTAAGTCGCTTTGGATAAAAGTGTCTGCTAAATGAATAAATGTAAATGTAAATGTACAATTGGTATATTAGGAATATAACACAGAATTGACTTATATGATTTAATATAGATGGAGAATATCATAATATAAATATATTTTGATTTAATATAGATGGAGGACATGATAACACATAAAGGGTCTATTGTTTATCATGAAAAGGTATTTGTCCAGAAGTTTGGTGAAAATCATGTGCTTTCCTTCTTTCCTAATGTCTACATGTGTAATGACAGAATGTGACCACAAGTGGTCGCAATAATGCGCTTTAGAACAAATGGAAGTTTTCACTATTATGCATGCATTTAACAACTATTTAAAAAGCTCTTCAAAGCTTAACCTTCAGGATTATGCCAAATGATGGTGTTGAAATAAGATAGAGGAGAAGAGACTGAACCAAGTTCATCCATCCATCCATTTTCTGTACCACTTATCCTACACAGGGTCGCAGGGAACCTGGAGCCTATCCCAGGGGACTCAGGACACACCAACCCATTACAGGGCATTATATATATATATATATATATTACACCATTAGACACAGTCTCAGGGCATATTATTTGTTAGACATGTTTGTGAAACAGAAAGTTTAAATACTAAAAGAAAATACAACTACTTCCTCACGCATAACAGATTTCAGCTCATCTCACCGATCCTTTTTTAATACATCATTGCCATCTACTGGATGTATCATGAACTGCAAGAGCAGCCATATCTAAAAGCTGTGGATCATTATTAACTATATAACTGCTCTTACCTGTGTGTGATCTGTG
>JAFFST010046075.1:8661-21161 GCA_022414735.1 Noturus placidus | reverse complement strand
GCACTTACAGTGTTGTACAGTAAATACAGTGTAAGTGTGTTATATAGGACAGGAGAGCACTTAAAACTACACTGCTTAAACAAAACTCTGTGTCAGGGGTCGTCATGGAGAGAGCAAGTCTACTGCGGTGCCTCGATTTTTTCCTTCGTTTGATCTAGCATGCTAACACTATCCAGGTCATGCCTAATGTAACACACACACACACACACACACACACAATTCTCTGCTTTTTACGTGAAGCACTGAATATGAAAGCACCAGAAGGAAAAAAAATGGCAATATAAATTACATAATAGAAGAAATACAAATACTTCAAAGTGTCAGTGGAATGGGCAGCTTCCACATCTGGAAAGGCCCCATCAGCAGGTTCACACACACACACACACACACACACACACACACACAATCTCACTCTATTGTGTGTGGTACCTCTGGTCTGTGTGGCTGCAGGTTTGACTTTCTCACTGAACGTCTGGCTGCGTCTGTTTCCTGCTGAGCTGACTGAACCGCGTGGTGACGACTCAACAGCAGGAACTCTCAATGTAGGGCCAGGAAGTCTGAATGACAGACAGAGAGAATATTAGCCAAAAAGTATAAAGATTTTCTGGTCAGAACACCTCAAAATCAACAGCCAGCAAAGACATTAGCACGCTCATCAAATTGGTGTTAGTGTTGTACATAGTGGCTATACGTAGATGTAGTGGTGGGTATTGTGTATAGTGGCTATAGATATAGTTTGAGTAATATGTGCTATATATCAGTGGCTATAGATATAGTGCGTAATATGTATAGTCACTATATATATATATATATATATATATCCATCCATCCATCTTCAACCACTTACTCCTTTTCAGGGTTACCTGGAGTCTATCCCAGGGAGCATCGGGCACAAGGCGGGTTACACCCTGGACAGGGTGCCAGTCCATCACAGGGCACAATCACATACACACTCACACACACATTCATACACTACGGACACTTTAGACACGCCCATCAGCCTAACATGCATGTGTTTGGACTGGGGGAGGAAACCGGAGAATCCGGGGGAAACTCCCGACACACGGGGAGAACATGCAAACTCCGCCCACACACGGCCCACACACTTTTTATATATATACATAAAAGTGTCTGTGTGACATAATTTTGGCTGCACAAATCCATTGAAAGTGTAAAACTGCCTCCTGTGACGTGTCTCTCTCTTGCATGAAAAGGTTGAGATACATCAGGTGTGAATTGGTCTTTAGTTTAACAATACCTTCTGGGTTGGATTTTGCATGTAACATTACTAAAGTGCCACAGTAAATAAGGTTCTACGTAAATAAAGCTATCATTATTAATATTATTATAGTAGATTTTAGTGACCAAAAAGAATTGAATTAATCCTGTAATACTTACATTTAAAATGCTTGCAATTATATCAAAGCTCCACGAATTACAAATACCAATAATATGCCACTGTTAATAATATAATCACCAATTTTACTAACGTTAATAATGAAATAATAACATACCTATGTTTGAATAATAAATAATTATACAAATGTTTAAATAGCAGGGGGCAAACCTATACAAACAATAACATTAAAGATTAAAGCAGGAACACACACTCACTGGTAATGATTTGTAAGACAGGAATCCTTGCGTCGTCGACCCCCCCCCCCCCCCCCCCCCCACACACACACACACACACACATACACACACAGATACAAACACAGTGGGTAAATGTATCTTCACCTCACTCAATTGAAATCGACACATGTCTCCATGACAGTCCACCTTCAATTGACAGAAGACTACAATAGTTTGGATGTGCTAACTGTTAGCTAGTCAATTAGCGACTGTGGCTAATTACAATCAGTAACTTAGCAGAGTGACTGCTAGAGGTGTGACTGCAGAGACTGTGAAGGAGATTCAGTGTTAGAAGGGAGGAAATTAATAATTTTTCAAACTTATCTGTGGAGCACAGCATGCAGAGGAAGAGAATGATGGGCAAGAGAAGAATGAGGAAGAGGAACATGGTGGAGAGGAGGCTAAGGAAGGGGAGTATGAAGAATTAAAAAGGAGAGCACGAAAGACAGATAGATAGACAGATAGATAGATAGATAGATAGATAGATAGATAGATAGATAGATAGATAGATAGAGAGAGAGAGTGAGAGAGAGTGAGAGAGAAAGTGAGAGAGAGGGTGAGAGAGAGAGAGCTAACCTAGATGTCTTTTTCTGACCAATGGAAAACTTGAGAAGTTTGCTCTCAGAGGAAGTCCTAGACAAAAAGAAAGAACAGATATAACAGGAAAGAGAGAGAGAGAGAGAGAGAGAGAGGGAGAGAGAGAGAGAGAGAGAGAGAGAAAGACAGTGATAGGCTGAAAACCAGACACATAATGTTGAATATGCTACAAAATTCACTCATTCACACCCATTGTCTCATCTCAGCTCCTTATAAACAGGAAGTGACAGGAACCATGACATACCTGGACTGCATCTCCACCTGTGCTTGATGGATCTGTGCTGCTGAGGCCTGTGTCCCATGCGAGGAGGCTGTGTGTGTATTTGCAGTGTGTGTGTGAATGTGTGCAAAGTGTGTTTGTGAAGCGCTCTGCTGATGTTGCTGCTGCTGTTTGTACCGTGATAAACTAAAAAACAGTCCTAGTATCGCCTTCAGATTCCCATTTCTGATTTCTACAGAGACAGACAGGGAGAGAAAGAGAGAGAGACAGGCGCATAGACAGAGGCAGATAGACAAACAGAGAGAACGAGAGAGAGAGAGAGTGACCATCCATTGTAAACATTGTAAGATTATGTACATACTGATACACTGGTACACACAAACGATACTAAGACGACACCTTCTTCGCTGAGACTGACAGGTACAAAAAGGACCGGCACTAGTGGGGTGAAAGGTAATTTTATAGGTATAGGTACAGGAGCCCACAGCCCACGTAAATATCACAATATATATCACCTTTTTATGCGCCTGTGTGTCTCATTCCTGTACACACTTAGGACACCATACACTCATTCACTTCACTTACATTTGCTGTTACTTTCGCTGTGCGACCTCACCCTAGCAAACAAAGGTAGTTAGATTGTTTTAGCTACTAGGTGTGCTTATGGTAATAGAAGATGTGCCAGTTGTCGAGTCTTCTCCTTGGATCTCCACCTTGCCATGCTTCTGTGTCCCAATGATTCCAATAGCTATACTTTCTGGAGCTTTGCTCCTGGTAGGGTCTCTCTAGGTGGCAGGATTGAGAGGGAGGTTCCAGACAAAGTGCGATGAAACAACTAACAACAAACCCCTGTGTAACTGGTGGAGGATGACTGTTATCACAATGGCACAGAATGTGGATGAGGAGACTGACAGGTACAGAGGTCACACATCCTTCACTGAGACTGACAGGTAGAGACGCCACAAATCCTTCACTGAGAGTGACATAAGTCACACATCATTCATTGAGACTGACAGGTAGAGACGCCACACATCCTTCACTGAGACTGACAGGTACAGAGGCCACAGATCCTTCATTGAGACTGAGAGGTAGAGACGCCACACATCCTTCATTTGGATTGACATAGGTCACACATCCTTCACTGGGACTGAGAGGTACAGGGGCCACACATCCTTCACTGAGACTGACATGTAGAGACGCCACACATCCTTTATTTGGATTGACATAGGTTCCAGACAAAGTGCGATGAAACAACTAACAACAAACACCTGTGTAACTGGTGGAGGATGACTGTTATCACAATGGCACAGAATGTGGATGAGGAGACTGACAGGTACAGAGGTCACACATCCTTCAATGAGACTAACGGGTACAGAGGCCACAGATCCTTCAATGAGACTGACAGGTAGAGACGCCACAAATCCTTCACTGAGACTGACAGGTAGAGACGCCACACATCCTTCACTGAGACTGACAGGTAGAGACGCCACACATCCTTCACTGGGACTGACAGGTAGAGACGCCACACATCCTTCACTAGGACTGACAGGTAGAGACGCCACACATCCTTCACTAGGACTGACATGTAGAGACGCCACACATCCTTTATTTGGATTGACATAGGTCACACATCCTTCACTGGGACTGAGAGGTAGAGACGCCACACATCCTTCACTGAGACTGACATGTAGAGACGCCACACATATGTTCACTGGGACTGAGAGGTAGAGACGCCACACATCCTTCACTGGGACTGACAGGTAGAGACGCCACAAATCCTTCACTGAGACTGACAGGTAGAGACGCCACACATCCTTCACTGGGACTGAGAGGTAGAGACGCCACACATCCTTCATTGAGACTGACAGGCAAAGAGGCTACACCTCCTTGACTGAGACTGATAGGTACAGGTTAGAACCTGGGTCACACTCTAGGGGTGTCTCCTTAGCACAAGACGGTAATGACAGACACCTCCCTCTTGAGCTGGAGCGCAGTCTTAGACAGCTGTCCATCTCACGGTCTTCCTTTTTCTCAACTGAGAGGTCACCATGTCTTTACAGACAACACATGGTCTCATGTATTGACCACCAGGGAGGATTATGTCCGTGCCCCTTGTTCAGGCAGGCGCAACTAATTCTTCTCTGGACAGAAGGAAAGTTTGTCAGTGAGTGCAAAGTACATTCTGGGAATATATGGTTCTCAGAGATCCCTGCTAGATGGAACTTCTTGAGAGATTCCCATCTGCAGGGATCCACTGCAGACCCAGTGAACTACGCAATAGCTACAGTCCTGGAGTACTTGCAAGAACATTTCTCAGCAGGGTGGGCTCCTTCTATAATCAGAGTTTACGTGGCAACCATTTTGGCCAACCATGCCCCTGTTGATGGAGCCTCTATGGGGCAACATCCTCTAACTTCGAGGTTTATGCATGATGTCAGGCGGCTGAGGTCCATCTGTCAGGTGCCCCATTTGAGTCCTTAGTGTCAGCCTCTGAGAAGCTTCTGACTCTGAAGGTAGCTCTTCTGCTGGCCCTGACATCTAGCAAGTGAGTAGGACATCTACGATGATCCTGAAAGAATTGTGTGTGTGTTGGTCAACATAGTTTCTTACCTTCAGCTGAGAGTCCCTGTATGTTGACACCTTTTGCTGCCAGAAAAGCCAGACATGTATCGATATTTTCAATCTGGAGAGAGGAACAAGTTGGGAAATGTAAATGAGGTCAAATTTAGAAGAAAATTTGGAAAATTCTAAGCAAAAACACACTCAAAATGTACGTTTGTCTGTTTAATAATGAGAATATATGTCTTGTATATGTCGAGCTGTTAAAGATATAACAGGTAACAAAAATTGCTCAGCTGGAAATTGGAATTCAAATTGACGTCCATTCCATCAGTGCATGATTCACTCTTTAATCTGAAAATATTTACATAATAATAAGTTTAATAAAATATTTTTGTTATTAACACCAAGTTACCTTTATCTAAAAGTTTTAACACAACAATGTTGGAATAGAATTCTTAGGTTGAGCTCATCACGGAGAAGCAGAAGACCCAAAAGAAGAAGAAATGGGAGGAATGAGACACCAACACACCCTAACATGTATTGGGTGACAGTTGTTGCTAAGGGTCAAAGGTTGCACCAAGGAATTTTAGGATAGGAATGCACATCATGCACTATGAATAAAAATAACTCTCTAAATTAAAACAACTTTGTGGGCATGCTTAGTGTGTTCACCTATACACCCACCCATACCCCCACCCCTACACCCACCCCCACCCCCACCCATACACCCACCCATACACCCACACCCACCACCACCCATACACCCACCCATACACTGAGACAGCCACGTCAGGAGCTGGATTTTGTGTTCAGTAAACCATTTCTGTGTTGATTTTGATGATGTTTTGGATCATTGTCCTGCTGGAAGATCCAACCACGGCCCATTTGAATCTTTCTGGCACAGGTAGTCAGGGTTTCGTTTAATATCTGTTGATATTTGATAGTCCATGATGTCATGTATCTTAACAAAATGTCCAGGTGCTCAAAATATTAAAGATCCACCTCCATATTTAACAGTGGACATGGTGCGGCTGAGGCTCAATCGGTAGAGCGGTCCACTAATCCACTAATCGTGGGGTTGGTGGTTCGAATCCCGGCCCGGGTGATCCCATGCCGAAGTGTCCTTGGGCAAGACACTGAACCCTAAGTTGCCCCCGATGGCAAGCTAGCACCTTGCATGCAGCTCTGCTACCATTGGTGTGTGAGTGTGTCTCATTTGTAAGTCGCTTTGGATAAAAGCATCTGCTAAATGAATAAATGTAAATGTAGGGACTTTTCCATATGGCTACCTCTCTGTGTACCAAAACCTCCTCTGGTGTTTATTACCAAAAAGCTCTATTTGGGTTTCATCTGACCATAGAACCCGATCCCATGTGAAGGTCCAGTAGTGTCGGCACACTGAACACGCTCGAGTTTGTTTATGGATGAGAGTAGAGGCTTTTTTCTTCAAACCCTTCCAAACACCTTGTGGTGATGTAGGAGACTTCAGATTTCTGACCTCAAGACACGACTAACTTCTGCAGTTCTCCAGCTGAGATCCTTGGAGATGTTTTATCCACTCGACCCGTCCTCTTCGCAGTGAGTTGAGACGATATAGACACACGTCCAATTCCAGATCGATTCATCACATCTCCAGTTGACTGGAACTCTTAATTAATTCCCTGATGGTGGAAATGGGCGTTTTCATCGCTTGTGCTATTTTCTTATAGCCACGCCCCATTGTGTGAAGCTCAACAACCTTTCTGTGTGTATGTGTGTATGGTATGAACACATGTGTCATGTGAATTCTACACACCCTACAGAGATTCCTTTGGTCTCATTCTCTGAAATTTCCCCCATCTGTTACATCCCTGCAGCTTTTAGATTAGTATTATTATTAGTAGAAATAGTAGCAATAGCCTTACTCTTTAATGCTTACAGTAGCCTTACAAGAACTCTGTTTCACCGATCCACCAAACGCACTGTGTCAATAATCCAACAAGATGTTGTTTGTTTAGTAGGGCGGTTGTGGCCCAGGTGGTAGAGCCTACTAATCGTAGGTTTGGCGGTTCGATTCCCGGCCCATGTGACTCCACATACCGAAGTGGAGGCAAGACACTGAACCCTAAGTTGCCCCCGATGGCAAGCTAGCGCCTTGCATGCAGCTCTGCTCCCATTGGTGTGTGTGAGAATGAGACACAGTGTAAAGTGCTTTGGATAAAATTGCTATATAAGTGCGCCATTTAACTTTTATGGAAGGAGTCTCCAGTGTCAGCACTTTGTAACTTAGTTTCCCTTCACGGAAGAGTCTTCGGGAAGGCTTCAGGTTTCTCACTAATGTGAACCTTGAGGGAACAACTGTTTACAGCTGCTATAACATAAGTGAGAATGGGAACTTGTGAACATTGTGCTATAAGAGGAGGAAAACACTTTGGGAATCGATATCTGGGAGGGAACACAACCCATCCTTGATTATTATATCCTATAATAGCATTCTCCGTCATGTTTTAGTCCTTATCTCTCTCTCACACACACACACACACACACACACACACACACAGAGCCCATGTATGCATGTGTGTTTCAGTATTTAATGTCCCAATAAAACTCAATTTCATTCACCAAAGCAATTTCACTCTGAACACAAAAACTGAGCCCATTAGAGTAACATTAGAGTAGGGCGGCTGTGTCTCAGTGGGTAGAGCGGGTTGTCCATTAATCCACTAACCGTGCGGTTGGCGGTTCGAATCCCGGCCCGGGTGATCCCATGCCGAAGTGTCCTTGGGCAAGACACTGAACCCTAAGTTGCCTCCGATGGCAAGCTAGCACCTTGCATGCAGCTCTGCTACCATTGGTGTGTGAGTGTGTGTGTGAATGGGTGAATGAGACACAGTGTAAAGCGCTTTGGATCCAAGTGCCTTGGATAAAAAAGCGCTATATAAGTGCGCCATTTACCATTTACCATTTAACAGGTGTGTGCACCTGCCTACAGAGCTGCATCACTGGTTCTGTGTGTGTTCTTCCTTTCTTCGTCTTCCTTTCTTTAGTTCTTATGCCACTGCTCTTTTTGCCGGTCTTCTCCGACCCTCTGTGGTTCTGTATGGGTGGAAATGCTGAACCAGTTGTGATGTAGGTTTGCTAACCTTCGTTTCCTGAGATCCATCTGCGCTGTGCAGACACACCAGTGCTCTTGTTTTCTTCACTATCCTTCAGTATTTCTTCAATATTCACTCTTACAGACATTCATTTTGATTGGGATTGTTGGTGCAGGATATTAACATCAATAAATAAATATCTCGCTTTGTAGCTATCACTCTGGCTCATAACACTTTGAGAAGAGGTCACATGAAGTGCTTATAAGCTTTTCTGCCTACCAGGCGTTAAACTCCTCTGTTCAATCAACCAGACTTGATGCACATGATGTTTCTTTGTGATGAAAGGAACAATAGCTCCTGATGTAAGCTCAACACAAAAGGCTATGAACATGCTGCATTGACGGGATAGAGTTTAGTTTTGAAGTAGATACTGAGTCTCATGGAGGAATGGGTGAATAAACGACGTCGCTGTAGACGAGAGCTGTCCACTACAGTGATATCACAGACCACACACAGCTAAACTGTGAGCATGCCTCCTGACGTTGAACTTTCTAACACTTTTTAACCATTAATTGTTTGGAACAAATTGAATGTTACGGAACGTTTGGGAGACAAGTTAGTTCCCGTTCTCACTTACTGTATGTTATAGCAGCTATAAACAGTCCTTCCTTTACCTGCCTCTCTCTTTTTTATTTGTCTATTAATAAGACGCAGCTTGTCATGTTACAGAGAACTCTTTTGTCCTGGTGGAAAACCGTTACACCGCACTGACACTGGAGACTCCTTCCATAAATGTTAAATAAACAGATAACTCCAACGCCTCAAAATGTATATTGAGACCTGTGGTAAATAACTGTTTGGACATTTTGTAACAGTTTTTAACCAGTCGTCTGTCTGTCTGTCTGTCTGTCTGTCACTCTTCTCTAGAAGTCTCTGTATTTCTGTCCTTCCCTCTCTCTGTAACTGTAACACACTCAGTAAATAATGAAAGTGAAATGAAAGCGTGAACACACTCACCATCTGCGAGTGGCTCTTTGGGCAGACGTTAATGTCCTCGATCTTTTCATTGGCTGCAGAAAGAGAGAAGTTAAGTGGTTTAAGTCCACAAATTCTGTCCAAAAGAGTGTCAGAGTTTGTGTGTGTGTCCGTGAGTGTGGTAGTTGGCCCAACCCCCTACGAGCAGCTGAGAGAAGGCGATACACACCGCCAGCTGATTCCACACTACCACTTACACTGAGGGAGGAGGCAGATGAATAAGCACAGAGTGTGAGTGTGAGTGTGTGTGTGTGTGTGTGATCTGTTAAAAATACAATATCATACATATGCTATATTAGAGACCTAGCCAGATAAACGAGTATCCACTATACCCTATATATAAAATTCTATATTTGAAAGTTTAAATAACAAAGTCTTTGAGTCTATATGTAACACACCGTGATGACTTTGAACCCTGATGATGCCATAAGAGAGCCACTCTGGCCATGCTCTGTAGGTGGGAGGGGCATATTCTCTCCCCCCTGTCAGTCTCAGTGACACTAGCCAATTGTAGGGTACATGAGCTCATGTACATTAAAGGGGGGTGGGTAGCGGATAACGCTCGCCCCAAGTATGTTACGGTACCCTGTGATGCTGCATGAGCGATAAGATGAGTCTTGGAGGGAGCATGTGGTTGGTAGCTGTCGTATGATGAGGTGCCTGGTGGGTGGGAATTGGTAGGTGACCAAATTAGGGAGAAACAATGGAGTGGGAAATGATGTTGTTAGCGAGAAATGCATTCTAGTGATGTGACAGAGTCAGGACTGATTAACTGAACTTCAAATAAATATATTCATTTATCAGTTCAATTCAATTTGACTTGTATAGCATTTTTACAATAGACATTGTCTCAAAGCAGCTTTACAGAAATATGTAAACAACACAGGACTGAGTTCATTCTGAAAAGCCCAGACAGGCTGTTGTGTCTTCCAGGATTTTCTGAAGTAGCGCTATTACTTAGAACTTACGGCTGACCATACAGGAGGCTATTTAGACCAGATTTAAAAAATGAAATTTGGTCTTCATGGCTTAATGAAAATTGTCTCCACAATAATGTGAGATAAAAACAAATAGATCCTGGATCACATGACATCGCTATTCTGGATCACATCACTGTCCTAGATCACATGACATCACTAGTCTGGATCACATAACATCATTAAACCAAACGAGCACATAGCATTAAATGAAGCCAGTCCTCCTGGATACAGTTATGTACATCAGCCTCGTTTACCTGGTAGAGGAGGAGGTGTTGGTCTCATCCATAGTCAAAATCTAGGCGTCTCACATAAACCTAGTCATGAATTTAATTCTTTTGAAATTCTGTATAGCAGTATAAGTTATATAGCCCCCAAAAATTCCTCTAATTATTATTTACAGACCCCCAGGGCCATATACTGGATTCCTTAGTGAATTTGCAGTCTTTATCTCGAACCTGGTTGTGTCTGTAGATAAAGCATAAATCGTTGGTGATTTTAATATTCACTTTGATAACCCAGAAGACCCTCTAAAAACAGTGGTGGTGTCCATGTTAGATTCAGTAGGGCTTAAGCAGAATGTAATCGGACCTACTCAAAATGGTGGTCACACTCTTGACCTGATACTAACATACGTATTAAATATAGAAAATCCTGAAATTCTTCCGCAGTCTGAAGTTGTCTCAGAGCATTATCTTATCTCGTCTATAATTCATATTGATCATAATATTTCCACCTCACCACGCTACCGTGTAAAACGGACTTTCACATCCGCTACCACACCGAGCTTCATAAATAGTCCTGCAGAACGTCAGTTAGATTTGGATCACCGTCCGATCCGATAGAACTCGAGCAGGCGACTAAAAGCTTAGAGTCACCGCTCCGCTACACGCTAGATAGAGTGGCTCCACTCAAAAGAAAATTAATTAGAGATAAAAAACTAGCACCCTGGTATAACGATCAAATGCGTATTTTAAAACAGACCACTAGACAATTAGAACGTAAATGGCACCAAACTGGTAATATTTCAAACAGCATGGAAGGAGAGTCTGCTGAAGTATAGAAAATCTCTTAGTGACGCTAGAAAAGTCTCTCTCTCCACCTTAATAGGAGACAAAAACAATTCCAGGTTTCTGTTCAACATTAACTAGGAATAAAACCAGTACAGAGAGAAACACACAGTCACAATCATTACATAGCAGTGAAGATTTCATCACATTTTTCACTGATAAGGTTGAAATTATCAGATGTGAAATTCAGGATATTAAATCGAAACCAGACAGTATTATAACTAGTCCTGTAGATGATAATATAGCAATATCAGATCAATGTTTAGAATACTTTACTCCTCTTAGAGAGACTGAACTAGCTTCATCAATCTCTTCAGTGAAATCATCAACCTGTATACTCGATCCTGTACCGACTTCTTTCTTTAAACAGATTTATCCTGGAGTAACTGAACCTCTTTTAGATATAATCAATTCTTCCCTCAGCACTGGCTATGTACCTAGATCATTTAAATTAGACCCCTCTCAACTGTCCAGCTATAGACCGATATCAAATCTCCCCTTTATCTCCAAGATCTTAGAGAAGGTTGTACAAAGCAGTTATGCTCGTACTCACATAGGAACAATATTCATGAAATGTATCAGTCAGGATTTAGACCTCATCATAGCACAGAGACAGCGTTAGTTAAAGTAGTAAATGACCTTCTACTGGCCTCTGATCAGGGTTGTGTCTCGTTACTTGTGTTACTCGATCTGAGTGCAGCTTTTGATACTATAGATCATACTATTCTCCTTGATAGATTAGAGAATGTTGTTGGCATTAAGGGAACAGTCCTCTCCTGGCTCAGGTCTTATCTTACCGAGCGTTATCAGTTCGTAGATATAAATGGAGACTTCTCCACTCGTAGCAAGGTTAAATTTGGTGTTCCACAAGGTTCTGTTTTAGGCTCACTACTTTTTGCTTTATATATGCTACCTCTAGGTCAAATTATTCGTAAACATGGAATTAGTTTCCACTGTTATGCTGATGATACACAACTGTATGTTTCAGCGAAACCAGAGGACAGACAGCAACTTAATAAAGTTGAGGATTGTGTAAAGGACATTAAACGTTGGATGCTAACTAACTTCCTTTTACTCAATTCTGATAAGACGGAAATACCTTTATTAGAACCACATGCAGCTAGATATAAGCTTTCTGATCACATGGTTTCTCTGGATGGACTTCCTGTTTCATCATGTGCAGCAGTAAAAGACCTTGGAGTGATTATTGACTCCAGTCTATCATTTGACGCTCATGTAGATAATATTACTAGGGTAGCCTTCTTTCATCTCAGAAATATCTCTAAGATAAGAAATATATTATCACTACATGATGCAGAGATATTAATTCAT
>JAFFST010046072.1:0-11399 GCA_022414735.1 Noturus placidus | reverse complement strand
CCTTGTGCCCGATGCTCCCTGGGATAGGCTCCAGGTTCCCCCGTGACCCTGAAAAGGAGTAAGCGGTTGACGATGGATGGATGGACGGATGTTTTAGGTTAATTATCTACATTTACATTTTTGGCATTCGGCAGATGCCCTTATGCAGAGCAATTTACAGAAGTGTTTAATTAAAGTGCTCATTTAAGTCCTCCAGGAAGAGGTAGGTCTTTAGATGTTGTTTAGCTTTTCAGACATCTAAGGGAAGTTCATTCCACCACCTAGGTACCAGAACAGAGAAGAGTCTTGATGCATATTTTCATTTTATTCTGAGAGATGGTGGGACCAGTTGAACAGTGCTAGAGATTCAGTGGCTGGGAACTGTAGCTCAGTGTTCCTTCCCTGATATACATGACACCCCCAATATTTGATCTTTTTAATTTATTAAAGTCATTTATTTCGTTCATTCAAAAGTCATTTATTAAAATAAAAATGTATTATTTGCAAATCTAGTTCTTGAACTATTTTTTTATTACTTTCTTTCTCTTTTCTGGACAATAAACCCCCAAATGTCTGCAACCATTGTATTTTGATTCTAATCTATATGTCCCTGTCAGGTCCATGATCAAAAAGTTAAAGGGATAGTTCACCTTAAAATGTAAATTCTGGTTCGAATTTGGGTTCGAATGGAGTAGGACGCGAAGTTGGAGGCTTCTGCTGATTTCGATTAAAATTTTAATTAATTTGCGCTTTTTGGCCATGTAATAGATTTTGACTTATTTTACTCCTTATCTTTGCTCATAATTTAAATTTTTTGGCACGTTAAAATGTCTGAAAAGAATATGAAAACCCAAGGTAGCATTCAAACATGACTGAGGCCTTCATTGAGGAAGTATATCGCCGATATTTTAAAAACGGAGCTCCAGGAAATTCTCAGGGATGCACTGTCTACTATCCAGCTTGACCTGCAGGCCGTGAAAACACAGCTGGCTAGTGATGAAGTTGCTACCAAGGCTACTATATCAACACTGAAAGGTACTGTTCTGGAAGTGGAGCGCAGGCTCTCCGATTGTACCGATGGCATAGCACACATGAAGACTACTATCGAGTCTCTCACTGCGACCGTGACTCAATTAGAGAGTAAATGTGAGGATTTAGAGTCAAGGACATGGCGCAATAACGTTCCAATAGTTGGAGTTCCAGAAGGTTCTGACACATGTACAACTGCTGCTGTAGCAGCCTTGTTAAAATAGGCGTTTGGTCTGGAGAAGGAGCTGGTTTTGGAATGGTCCCACCGGACCCTTCAGCCGAAGCCCAAGCCTGATAAACGACCACGAGTTATTGTGTGCAGATTCCACTATCATAGTGACTGTGTTGATATTTTACGCCGTCCGAGAGAGCTCCAGTGGATTAAAGTGAGGGATTTGACCATCTCCATTTTCCCTTACTACACACCCAAGATAGCGCGAGCCCGTACTGTATTTAACAAGGTTCGGCGTCAACTTCGAGATATTGAGGGTGCTGGCTATGGAATACTTCATCCAGCTCGGCTTTGCATTACATATAACAGTGTCCAGAAGGACTTTATTTCATCGGAGGAAGCAGGAGACTATGTTAAACTCTTGATATCAGGGTGAACTGTATCATTTATATAGTGGGGTCTTTTTTCACTCTTCTTTTATTTTTATTTCTCTTGCACTCGGCCTTCCAGCTCTACAACGTTCAGATTTTTATTGAAGATATTGTTGTTGTATTACTTCACCTAGATTTTGTGGACTCACTCCTCTTAAATCTACAACTTTATTAATGTGCCTCTCTGTTTTGATGCTGACTGGGTTAGACTTTCTGTTTATTTAATTTTATTAGTGTCTTTTCCTCAGCTTTATGTGCTACATTGTTAAGTTATTTGTTATAATTCTTTAAAAGTTAAGGACATTATATCTGTTACTGTGCACAGACTGTTTATCAGATTTGAAGTCAGTAGGGGCTTTTTCTCTTACTGAAATCTTTTTTTTTGGTAAGGGTGTTGGTTAGTTCAGCGTTCTCTCCGAGTGGTTGTCTCATTGTGCTGTATTTTACATTGTGGACAACTTTTGGGTATTGAGGGATACACTGCTGTCTCCTTTGGGTTATGGAGACTTTGGGTGTCTGTGTGTTTGGGGGATTGTTGGTGGGGGGGGATCACTTCGGCTCTAATTGGCTATTTATATCCCTATGGTTTACTTCATTTAGATGGTTAGTAGTAATATTGATCCCAGCACGGATAGGACAGGCACGCCTTTTAAGATTTATTAGTTGGAACGTCAGAGGTATGGGTAATCCTGTGAAGAGATCTAAGGTTTTTACACATTTGGAATGTTTAAACTCCGATAAAGTATTTTTACAGGAGACTCACCGTTGTATTAAAGATCATCGTAGGTTACACTGCCCTTGGGTGAGTCTAGTCTTACACTCGAACTTTCATTCGAAGGCAAAAGGGGTCGCTATTTTAATTAACAAAAGGTCACAGTTTTCCTCCACTAACATTATTGTGGATGTGAACGGTAGATATATTATAGTTGCTGGTACTCTAATGCATAGACGCTCCAAACTCTGATGATGTGGAATTTGCTAATAGATTGTTGAGCAATCTCCCTTTCTTAGATACACACCTGTTGATTTTCGTGGGAGACTTAAACTGTGTTTTTGCCTCAATATTTGGGTATTGTAATTTCCGTTCACGCACCTCTACAATTAGATATTCATCTTTCTATTTATAAATGCAGCCCACCGCCTTGGAGATTTAATTCTCTTCTTTTGGCAGACAGTGAATTTTGTGAGTTCATTTCCAGTTCTATTGATGACTTTCGATTCTTCAATCAGAATGACTCCACCTCTTATTCATTGTTATGGGAGACCCTCCCCCCCTCCTTGATGACGTAATATATGGACGACCCCATTACAACTATTATTTTGGAAAGGCCACAAAGGGAAAGTAAACACCTATTCACTTTAAACTCACTTGTCCCCCATTTTGATTTCAAAGTCATTCACAGATATTTGAACTTTATGATTTACTAGTCGATAAGGGCACCCAGTGAAGCAATGGTGTAAAACCTTTGGTATTTTTGTTGGTTTTAATTTTTGTTTGCTGAAGCTGTGTTTTGAATAAGCTGCAGTCGATTGATTGTCATATGCATCTTAACACCAATCAATAAACAATGCAAACACACAACTTTATCCACAGGTCTTTGTTACTGCACATTCTCAGCAAACAGATTTTAGCATTGAGATCTGGCCTTGAGAAACGTGGTGTATAAGTAGTTATAATGCTGTCGAAATTAAGGTAATATAGGATTAAGGTATATAATATGAATACAAATACTCACAGATGAAGGATGTGATACACTGTCAAAATATATGATGATTTTTATTACCTGTGAAGCAGTAATATAAGGTAATATAAGAAATCTCAAAAAAATATAAATGATAAAATAACATTAGTATAGTACAAGAATGGCAAGGCCACTGAGGAAATGAGGTGGAGCGTCCTTTTCCAGGAAATTTGAACAATTTTGTAGATAAGAAGCAAAGCAATTAAGTACAGTATTCAAGATAGAAAAATAGACTGCAAAAGATGGAGCTGATAGCAATATCTGATTACAAATTGTATTAAATAAAGGCAGAGATATGTGAAATTGAGAGTAAAAGAGCCAGACTGTTGATATTGAGAAATGCTATAGACCAATGATGCCTTCAAAAATAATGAAATTAAATGTTTCTCCATTTAAAAAAAAAAAAAACTATAAAGGGCAGTATACTGTAATAAATAAAAGAAAGGCAATATTTGAGTGATGACCCTTTCATTTAGAAAAAAAAGAAAAAGTAATCTCAGGCAGAATTAGTGCAGTTTTATAAGGAAGTTAGCTGGAAAGTTTTACTGAGCATCTTGCAGAATCAGCCACAGATCTTCTGAAGAATTTGACTTCCGCACTTGCTTCTTACTTTTACAGCATAAGCCAGCAGCCAACATTATGTTTTTTTTTTGTCTGCAAAGGGTCTCTTACCACTTAATATGCTGCTTTCATTACTAATATTTAATTTTGTGCTAGAAAATTAATGTTTGGAATTCTAAAATGTTTTTGTACTGACTCGATAAAAGTCATAAAGAGAAGTCATAAAATAAAAATCTATAACAATGTTTGTACTAAAAAAATAGGGTGCCTAAGACTTTTGCACAGTACTGTACATTAGAATACTGTTTAAAATATTCTGTTTGGACAACTGATTAAGTAACTAAATTCAATTTTATTTATATAGAGGTTATGCAGCTTGAATGATTTTATTAATCATGTTTTATTGAAAATCTCAAAAAGAAGGGGTGTAATTTTAAAATATTTATTTATATAATACGTGCATTAACAGGTTTGTATTGTATTTGTCACGGTTCCCCCTGGTGGCCGTGCGCAGGCACTGCATCATCATGGGTCATGGCCCCCCTGGTGGCTGTGCGCCGGCACTGCATCGGCTTTTATCATGCCTCCCCCTGGTGGTAGTGCGGAGGCACTGCACCTGTACTTCGCATAAAGCAGAGATCTGTGACAGTTCTGCACACGTGGCTTTTGTTTACGTTGTTGTGTGTCTCCACCCAAGCATGTCTGAAGACTCCGTTTCCCGTCAGCCACTGCTCATCATTAGTCACATGTTTTCCCGCAGCTGTGTCACGTTTGGGTTAATGAGCACACACAAGTGTCCTGTATAATCCTGTAAAGCTGCTTTGTGACAATGTCTATTGTAAAAAGCGCTATACAAATAAAATTGAATTGAATTGAATTGAAGTGTATATATATAGTCTTTGTTATCACGTACCCTTTGTCTTTCGTTGTGTTTGGACTCATGTTATATGTTACTCGGTGTTTTGTTCCTTGTTACCATGTTTCACAGTTCTGGTTCCTAGCTAATGTGTTTCTCGTGTTTTTGTTGGAGCATCTTTATTTGTTTATCTTTTCATTGTAGTATCTTTATTTTGGTTATCTTTTCATTAAATATTTAAAACCCAGTCTGCGCCTGCTTCCGCCTCAATCTCTTCCGGCGTCACCGCTGTCACAGTATTGTATTAGCATGTGAGAAGCTGTAGTGTTCACAAATCCCACACAGCTCACATGAAACAACAATGATCCCTTTTTAATCCATATTTAAGAAGCATGGATTTGAATTATAAAAGTGGTTTGAGCTTTCCCTTAAAGTACATGTGTCAATCTCAAGGCCCGCTGGCCAATGTGGCCCGCCAGGTCATTTTATCTGGCCCGCGAAACGCTCTGGGTTCTCCATTGACTCCAATGTAAACCGTTCCGCGGCTGTAAGAGAAGCTCAGAGCAGACGCTCCAGCCGTTCATTCACTCCATTAATAACCCGAGCACGGCGATATATGACGCGGTGAGCATCAATCAATCAAATCAATAAATAATAACAAATAAATCTGATTGGCAGAGGCTCCTCGGTTCTCCAATCAGATTAAAGCTCACAGCATATTAGACGCCTAGGGGCGTGAAAAATCGTCGGTGGTCGAGGATTATGGGTAATGTAGGCCTTTCCACTATCCAAAACATATGAATAAAACTTTATTTCTCAGAATCGAAGGAGAAAAAACATCATACTGAGGGCCACATAAACCACATCCGCAGCAAAGTCACGTCAAGGCGATTTGAAATTAAGAAATCTCCACAAATAATCCTCAACATGTTCAAGAAGAGAAGATGCACAAGGAAGGCAGTTTCATGAACGATAGGAGAACAAGTACATGTTTGTACTTCAAGGTGAAAAACCAGTATGTCTTTTGTATCATGAGGCGGTGTCAGTCGTGAAAGAGTGCAATCTACCTCTGCATTTTGACACCAAACACGGAGCTGAGTTTGGGAAATTTAGCCTCCGAGAAAAACAAAGAACTGCAACAGAATGAAAAGGCAAACTACAGTCGCAGCAGAATGTGCTCACTAAAGCTACAGCCGAAAATGATGCAGCAGTGAAAGCAAGGTTTATTGTGGCTGAAAAATCGCCCGAGATTCAAACTCTTTTTCACAGGGTGCATTTTTGAAGTGGTGCATACTAAAGGTGTGTGAGCAGGTGTGTGAGCAGGTGTGTCCCGACCAGACACAGACTTTTCAAAATGTCAGTGTGTCAAGAAACACCATCACGGACCGAGTTAAGGAGTTAGCTGGACATTTAGCAACACAGCTGGCCGAAGAGACACGCAGCTGTCTATTAGCTGTGGATGAAAGCACAGACAACATGGATACAGCGCCTCTATCCATCTTTATTAGAGGCATGAAGCTGGACCTCGCTGTCACTGAGGAGCTCTTGGATGTAGCTGCCATGCATGGGACCACAACGGGGCGGGACGTTTCTGATGCAGTGCACAAGTCCGTAAGTAAAAATAAATTGCGTGGGAATAGTTGGTGGGACTAACTACAGATGGTGCACCGGCAATGTGTTTTGGAAAAAAGTTCTGAATGAAGTTAAGGGTTAAGATCATAACTTGTTTATAATATTTTTCTTTATTTGCTTTAATAGTTTGAACACTGGTTCAAGTAATGTGGGTGTCAAACTGAACATTTAATTTTTACGTCTGTGCAAATGCATATGTAATGTTTGTAAGTTGAATACATTATTGAATTATTGAATATGTTATTTAACAATATAATAAAGTGTAGCTTACTTTATTTTAAATTACATTGCATTTTGGTACATTCATAATATTAATGTGGCCCATCGAGGGCAACCATTATGCTGACGTGGCCCTCGGTGAAAATGAGTTTGACACCCCTGCCTTAAAGGAACTGATTTGTTGGTCTATTTTCATTTTAATTTCCTACATGACCAACAATACCGTTCAACTACTAGCTAAAAGTAGTGCCAGTGGGAATTAGCTAACGATACTAAATAGTATCAGAGATGAGAATTAGCATGTCCCAAATCGTAGTATGTTGAAATGAGTATTCCACAGGTACGCGGATGGTCTACTATCTCTAGTAGATTTCAAAGTGTGGATCTGTGGACACTTTATCAGCTAATATTCCTGAACAGAGGAGGTATAAAAAGAGCTCTCATATCTGGGCTGATTGGGATCGCTTTTGAGACTCTCAACTGCGTGGATTCTGGTTGGTGGGATTGAACGAATAAACTTTGACGCTTGTTTCTTTCCTCATTCACTAGCCTGGGGTCTTATTTTTCTTCTTTCTCCAAATTGAATATGTGAGCATGTCTTACTAGATTAATCAATCAAATCACTGTCATATTTCAGCTCAGCCACGACTCGGTTTCCTGGGAAACACTACTAACTACAAGCATGGCCGCTGAGGACTACACTTCCCACATACGCATGCATTCACCTTCCCCAGAGTTCTAATCACACACATCTGCATCCAATCACACACACTCTCACCACAGCACTTAAGAGACTTTGGATGCATACAGACTTCATAGAGTAAATGTTCAGTTGACTTGTTCTCTGCCGTTATCCAAGCCTTATTCTCGTGTTTTGAAAAGTGACTTTGACCAGTGTTTTCACGACCATGAACTTTGTCTATTTCCTTTGGATTATTCTGCCTTATTCTGTCACCAGTATCTGCTTCCATCTTCAACCATGGTGCATGATAATCACAAGAATCTTAGCTTTCCAAAGCTATATCAGATGAGTACCTACATACATGCAGAAGCTGTGTTTATAACAGCAGCAGACCATCAAAATTTTACCAGGTTAAATCTAGTAATGAGCTAGACTGAAATAAATAGATAATATGCGTTTTATTACTTTAAATGAAAAACTTGTGTGGCAATGAGTTTTCTTTTTACTTTGATTGCCCTTTGTTACTCTGTATATCTAATCAATAAACACTGCTAACCTGATATTCTGGCTACAAATTTTGGATTTAGATTCTCAATAAATTCTCAATACATCCAACTGATTCATATTCATGACAGCAGAACAGTAGCTAAACATTAAAAAAACAAAAAAAACTTGCTAATAGTGCCGTTGAATAGGTAATATGTATAGCTAGTTGGTTTCTTTGTTAGCTATTACCATTCTATAAAATGAATTCTCAAATTGAAGAAAGTATTTAATAAATCAGTGTTACATCATTCACTGCATTAGCATAAACGTAAGCTAGATATACCTTCTTTTAAACCAGTATTCATGCTACAGAGTCCTTCAAGTCTTGCTGTGATTTCCTTGCATTCAATTTTTTATGATTAAAGCTTTATTAGGCATTTTCAAGGCATACTAAGGAATGTAGACAGACTCAATGTTTACATTAGCAAGCAAGTTCATGCCACATCAATTGATCTCTACATGTCATGAAATGTACTGTTGTCACTTTTGGCCATCCACTGTCCAACATTTAAAAAAAAAATCTTTTTTTTTTTAGTTCTAATAAGAAATTGTAGTTAAACACAAATTAAATAATGCTCTACTCAGCGTGGGTTTGTACTAAATTCCTTGGCAGATTAAAAAAAGCAGGTTAACTGTATACGTACTAAAAGATCCAACAATCTCTGCTACTTAAAGTTAAGAAACATCCTGTTCGAACACCTGTTAGCTAGCTAATTAGCATCAGCAGTAAAGATTGAAAAAAATATATATTAATTTGACTTAAAACTCCTTTCAGATATATTGTCAACTGTCTTATGTTTGCTAGCTGTCTAGTGTTAGCATTGAGTATTAAGAAGCTAATCCTTTTGGCAGGGGGTGGGAGGGGGGAGTATACATCAGTAGTGCTAAACTAGTTACATACATAAAGTGTGTTATTCTGGCACTTGTTCAACACTAATTTGTACTGAATTACTACTAATGTGTAGTTGGAATATATTGGAACTACACTTTATATATACTAAGTATACTACTCATTTTAAGTATATATTTACATTTACATTTATTCATTTAGCAAACACTTTTATCCAAGGCAACTTACAAATAAGAGATACAAGCAAAGTGATATCAAGAAGAGAACAATACAAGTAGTGCTACTATACAACATCTATTAATTGAGTTCCAGAAGAAGCAAAGTGCACAGAGTAGAGGTGCAAGTGCCTTTATTTTTATTTTATTTTTTTATGAGTTGGTTAGGTGTTCACGGAAGGGGTGGGTCTTTAGCTGTTTCTTTAAGATGGTGAGAGAATCTGCAGTCCGGATTGAGGTTGGAAGTTAATTTCACCACTGAGGAACAGTTGGTGTGAAGTTTCTGGACAGGGGCATAGTACGAACTACTAAAAATCAGTCGCTATTCGATTGCAGATTGCGTTTGGGAACGTAAGCCTTCAATTGAGGTAGGAGGGTGCTGTTCAAGACAAGGTCTTGTAGGTGAGCATCAATGCCTTGAATTTGATGAATTTGATGCGATATATAAAAGTATATTTTTTCATGTCACCAAATTAAACCCCAGAATACATTAAAAATAGATTTCAATCATTTTTGAAACGCTATCCATGCTCATCAATTATACAATTACTATATCAATTTAAATACACCCACTACATTACGACTATATTTACTAATATATTCAATCATATTTTTTACAACCCTTCATGTGATCTTCATTACCCTTTTGGTATATTAAACTGTATTCCTGTATGTATTACAGTATACAGTAAATAAATGGTTAGTAAGTCTATTCATATACATCTGGTACAGGGGTGTCCAAAGTCTGGCCTCAGGGCCAAATGCGGCCCATAGACAAATGTTAACTGGCCCACAGCTTCTCTCTCAATATTTGATAGATGGCTTTCCAGCCAACACGTTGCAATTTTACCTTTCACCTGACAGTGGCAGAAGACTGTGTTACCAGACTGTGTTTTCCTCTGAGAACAGCAGCAAAATCGTTTACTAAAGGAAATCTTGTCATGGCTACAGACAAAAAAATGCAGTTAACAGTGTCAAAGATGAACTGGTACTGGCACCTAAAGGCTCACTGATGTGTGTGGCGAATACAGGCTATTCAGTCTGGTCCTATCCCACAGAAGAGCTACTATAGCACAAATTGCTGAAAACGTCAATGTTGGCTATGATAGAAAGGTGTCAGAATACATGTCAGAATACAAAATACTGACAAGGTGTCAGTGCTGTGTAGCCATAGACTGGTCAGAGTACCCATGCTGACTCCTGTCCACTGCCAAAAGTACCTACAATGGGAACGTGAGCATCATAACTGGACCATAGATCAATGGAAGAAGTTGACCTGGTCTGATGAATCACGTTTTCTTTTACATGTGAACAGCTGGGACCATGTGCATCGTTTACCTGTGAAAGCGATGGAACCAGGATGCACTATGGGAAGAAGACAAGCTGGTGGAGGCAGTGTGACATTCTGGGTAATGTTCTGCTAGGAAACCTGGCATTCCTGGCATACATGTGGATGCTACTTTGACAGGTACAACCTACCTAAACATTGTTGCAGACCAGGTACTCCACTTCATGGTAATGACATTCTCTAATGGCAGTGGCCTTTTCAGCAGGATAATTCACTCTGCCACACTGCAAAAATTGTTCACGAATGGTTTTAGGAACATGACAAAGAGTTCAAGGATTCCCTAGATCTCAATCTGATTCAGCATCTGTGGGATGTGCTGGACAAACCAGTCCGATCCAGGGAGGCTCCACCTCACAACTTACAGGACTCTTCCAGGGTCTGCTGCTAACCACAGTACACCTTCAGAGGTCTTGTGGAGTCCATGCCTTGACGGGTCTTAACTGTTTTCACAAGACAAGGGGGACCTACACAATATTAGGCAGGGAGTTTAAATGTTATGGCTGATTGGTGTTCATTATCTGTGCGGAGTTTAAATACGAAAAGCAGGAATATGTTTAGCAGAAATACATTTTTCTACAGTGCATCTCAATCAGCTTATAATCTAATTATAAACTTTTTAATGAGTTGCATCAGACATTAACATCATAGCTTCATATTCACACTCACACTCATAACAAGCTCCATGACTCAGTTTGTATGAGAACCAATCGAGATTAAGGTTAGACTTAAGGGTGTTTGCCTTTTGTTATGACGTAATTTGTAAGTCCGAGCACATCAATTTTGCTTGTTCAAATGTGATCGGTTTGGACACTATTATGAAAATGAATTGTCATTTTCAACAGTGTTGTCAGAAACACTGACTTTGCTAAGCATGTATGTATTGAACTTGTTTTACACTATTTGCCATTTTATTAAGGATAAATATAGCCTTACTGGCACCCTGTCCAGGGTGTACCACGCCTTGTGCCCGATGCCTCCTGGGATAGGCTCCAGGTTCCCTGTGACCCTGATAAAGGAGTAAGTGGTAGAGGATGGATAGATGGATGGATAGATCCTCTGAGAATCGTGGTTGTGTCTATCTTAGATTCAGTAGGGGTTAAGCAGAATGTAATTGGACCGACCCATAATGGTGGTCAC
>JAFFST010046071.1:145551-165100 GCA_022414735.1 Noturus placidus | reverse complement strand
TATATTATATATATATTAATATATATATATTATTTATATATATATTAATTTCTAAAGAAAGGATGCAAAATGAGGACAGGAGGAATCGAGGACAAACGTTTTTACCATACAAGACATCCTTTTCCACTGAAGTGCAACAACTTTAGTGAATTCACCTAGGCTCTTGTAGTCATAACACTTACCACGAATTCCTTAAAAGTGGCTTAATAATAATCCCAGCTCATTCTAGAGGATATGGGGGGCCTTGCTGAGAAATGCCTGTGACCAATTTTCCTTGCCATTAGTTTAGACCAGTGTCATTGTACATTGTCTGTCTGAGGTTCTGAGGGGATTTTTACATTTAGCATTAGATATTTCCATGGATTTGAAACAGTCTGCCCACACGGCGGAGATGGGATTCGAACCTCCAACCCCGGAGGTGTGAGGCAAATGTACAAAGCCAGCATGCAACATGTAATCATTTTAATAATATTCCTGTAGTGTTCTCCTTACTTGGACTTTCAATTTTTGTGCTGGTTTTATTGTTCTGCCACTCACTTTAAGCCAGAGCTCCTTCCTTCCCTGCCATGTGTTTGATACAGATTGTTGGGGTCGCTGCTCTTGCCATGCTTCTGCCTGTGTCTCGTCCTGACGGGAGTGCTTTTCCTGTTCATCGTGGGGATTCGCACTTGGCTTCAATCCAACAGGAGAGCACGCCGAGCTCAAGATGGACGACCCGCTGTCGCTTTCTTCCACCCTTATTGTAATGCAGGAGGTGGAGGAGAGAGAGTGCTCTGGTGTGCCATTAGAGCTCTGCAAAACAGGTATGTACTGGATTAAACACTGCAGTCTGAAATCTGTTGTAATTGGCATTAAGGCTATGAGCTCCAAGATCAGTGGGCTTTGCCCGTTGCATATCTCAGTGGTAGAACCTCAGCGAGTGAGTGCCTTTGATAGTTCACTGCTGGGTTTAGTGCACTGGAATTTGTGCATAAAAACACCTGCTGGTCCTCCAAGACTGGAATTCTGCAAGCAAGATATAGAGCAAGTTGATACAAGTCTATAACTATCTGTATGTGTGAATCACTAACTAGTGCTACAGTTTTAGTGGTAGTAAAATCTCCTTCTGTGTACCTTCTACCTGTGTACACAGGTACACAGATGTGGATTTCGTAATTTATACAGGCGATCAAGGTGTTACTGGCGAGCAGATTGTGGACGGTGCTCGTCGCCGCTTTAACATCCGCCTACCACGTCCAGTCCGCTTTATCTTCCTGAAACATCGGCTTTTGGTGGAGGCCAGTCTTTACCCCCACTTCACCCTGCTGGGCCAGAGCATCGGCTCACTTTTCCTAGGCTGGGAGGCGCTCACGTCCTTTACGCCCGATCTCTACATTGATTCCATGGGCTACGCCTTCACGCTGCCTGTCTTCCATTACCTGGGTGGATGCAGAGTGGCGAGCTATGTGCACTACCCCACCATCAGCACAGACATGCTGTCAGTGGTTCGCGACAGAAACCCCAGGTATACATTTTAACAGAACTGTCAATCGAAAAGCAAAACCTAATCATAACCTGATCAGTCCTGTTTTAATTTTATTATTATTATTATTATTATATGTATCTGTGATGTTTTCATCTATAGGTTCAACAATGCAGACTACATCACTAATAACCCTATTCTGAGTGCCATTAAGGCAGTGTATTACTGCGCCTTTGCCCTGCTGTACGGTCTCGCCGGCTCCTGTAGTGACGTGATCATGGTCAACTCCACTTGGACGCTGGGTCACATCCTGGCACTGTGGCGTGCCCCAAGCCGCACCAGCGTTGTCTACCCACCATGTGATGTCCAGGCCTTCCTTGACGTCCCCCTGGAGGAAGAAGAGGACAAGGACGGAGTCAGGAAGTGCCACTCCATTGTCTCTGTGGCCCAGTTTCGCCCAGAGAAGGACCACCAGCTGCAGGTCAGAGCCTTCCAGAAACTTCTGGACAGACGTGGGGGGGAGCCCGGCAGGAGGGAGCTGGTGAAGCTGGTGCTGATTGGTGGATGCCGGAACAAGGAAGATGAGGACAGGGTGCTGATGCTGAGGGGGCTGTGCCAGGAGCTGGGCGTGGCGGATTGTGTGGAGTTTAAGCTGAACATCCCATTTGAGGAGCTGAAGAAGGAGTTAGTGGACGCCACAATTGGCCTGCACACCATGTGGAACGAACATTTTGGCATTGGTGAGAATAAAACAATCTTGAAAATATTTGTATTAATAGCTAGATTCTCTAGATTAATAGCATTGTTTGACTCGTGGTTCATGTGTAGTAAAGCCCAGAATCTCAAAGTAATGTTTCCAACCTCTTGTGGAATCCATGCCATGAAGAATTGAGGCTGTTTTGAGACCAAAGGGAAGCTCTACCCAGTATTAGTATAGTGTTCCTAATAAAGTGTTTAGAAAAATAAAGACATATATTCGCAATGGTCTTTTAATTTTGACCCTCTTTACCTTTGATTTTTCACTTTGCAGGGGGTAGGATGTAGAGATGCTTGTCCCTGAATGAACCACACCAAACATTCCTCTGCTTTCTCTGTCTGTCCCTCAGGTGTGGTTGAGTGCATGGCTGCTGGGACAGTGATCCTGGCCCACAGGTCTGGTGGTCCTAAGATGGATATCGTCGTGCCATATGATGGTGGCATCACAGGTTTCCTGGCTGATGATGAAGAAAGCTATGCCGATGCGATGGAGCGAATCTTCGCCATGACGCCAGCAGCACGACTCGAGATCCGCCGTCGGGCACGTCAGTCTGTCAGTCGCTTTTCAGATCAGGAGTTTGAAGCATCCTTCTTGGCAGCCATGGAGCCCCTGATGGGCACTTTGGAGCGATGAATTTAGGGGAGGATGTTCCGTGTCTCAGTCAGAGCTCATTACAACCAATTTACTGTTTAAAGACTCGTTCATAAGGCAGGCATGTTCATGAGCATTCACCATCCGCTGTGAATCGCCCCACCTGTGTGAATGAACATTCCCATTTATGAAAAAATCCACGTGGACTTTTCTTTTGATTTGGTGTATTTAGAAAACAGATATGCATTGTGGTTAAGAGTGGAGTTTTCAGCTGAAAGAGTTCAAATACTTCAATGTAATGCAGCATTGCGCTTGATGTACGTAGCTCGCAAACCCACTTTCGTATCTTGACCATAGAAGATAAGCTGCTTTCATCTGATGAACTTTCAACTGATCTGACACTGACATCAAATAAGAGAGGGTGAAAAAAAAAATCAAAACTGCCCTCTGGTCATTTGTAAAAGATAAGTTTTTCTAGCATGCTTGGGCATGGTGAAGCTGAAATGACTAGAGTCCAGTGAGCAGACTGCAAACAGACATTGTTTGTTTGGTTTATTTCAAATCACAGTCCTGTCCACTGCTGTTTCTCACACTTTGCATCTTTGTTTATCTGTGTTTTATTTCGTTTTGTCTCGTTTCTGCCTGTGTCAGAGGCTGTCCTTCCAAAACGTCTGATTGTCTCTTAAGTTAGACATCTTGTATTATGGTGAAGATGTATTTTCTCCTTTTTTATTTGAAGACTTGTGTTGCTAAATATTTTTGAGACAAAGATGTATGACTACTTTGATTCAAATACTTATTTATGAGGATATTTACAATAAATGGTTTGAGGAAGATTTTGAGTACTTTTGAGTCATGTGTCATTTGTCTAGCTTTAAGCAGAGCTGGAATTAGGAATGATTTTTCAGATACCTTCTTAAAGATTTGAAATATTTATTTTGCACACATGCTTATTGAATATTTATAATGCTTGTATAGAAAACTGGTGCTGTGTTAGAGTAAATTTTTTGTCAAATCTGTTTTTGATATATTCGGTTTATAAAATTGATTTGAGATTTATTTCAATACATGTTTTAATAGCTTTTGCTTATTTTATTAGTCTAGCTTTCTAATTTAACGTGAGCTGTAATCATCGAGATTAAAACAAAAAAAAAGGCTTGAAATATTTCACTTTATGTGCAATGAATCTAGAATATATGAAATTCCCACTTTTTGAATTGAAGTACGGAAAAAAATTATCTTTTCCACGATATTGTGATTTTTTTTTGAGATGCACCTGTGGTCTTGTTAAAATTCAGTCACGTCACAAAGAAATAACACAAAAATATAGCCTAAATAAAACAGGAAGGCAATCAAAGCAAATATAATTCAAAAGAAATAAACTAAACTAAAAAGTACAATAGAAATAATCCAATTTATAAAGTAAGAAAGAAATACAGTGGGGGGGGGGGGAGTATTTCACTGTTCCAATAAACCTACCATTAAAATTATAGACTGATCAATTCTTTGTCAGTGGGCAAACGTACAAAATCAGCAGGGGATCAAATACTTTTTCCCCCCACTGTAGATATAATATATATAAAATAGATAGATATAAAATTATTTTTAAATAAAGAGTAAAACATATGAAAGGGAATGATGTATATCTTGTTGTGGTGACACTGAAATCTTATGAAGATTCAGGGAGTATCTTTTTAAAACTATGCTGTAAATGCAAAATGCAAAAGTTTGTCTTCATTTTTGTAACAAAAACCAAGCCGGAGTCTTAGAGCTGACTGTTCAGCTATATTACACAAATGGACGTTGGTGATGTGTTTTAAAAGAAAGGTCAAAGTTGATTATTACACCAAGACATTTTAGAGTACTCAGACATAACTAACAGGTCAACTATATTTAAACTTTAAGCTTTGATTGACATGCAATACTTAGACCAGCAGACACATATTTGTACATTATATCATCAGGATAATGAAAATCAATGGCATGCTGCTGTCCAGTGCAACAGAAGAGAGAAGAGTAAAGAGTAAAGGACCAAGAACAGACCCATGAGGGACACCACATCTACATTTTGTATATCTTGTGGTGTTATATGTGTGGTCATGATTATCTGGGAAAACCCTATACTTGGTGATATTTTCTACTATAAACTATAGCCTTTCTTGAAAGTTCTAGAAAATATGTTTCTCTTTAGTATGTATCTCAACCACAAAAAGTGTTAAATGTATATTAAAGTCTGTTTACCTCCAAAAGAAAGAAGGGAGACATTTTGAATCTGTTCCAACTGTGCCACAGGTACATCTGGCATTTTGACAGCTGGTATCTGATGACAAACAGACAAACTTACAAACGTAGTTCTGCATTCACTATGTGAGAACATCTTTAGGCAGACTGATTGTTATTGCTAATACACATTTGTTAAACTGGCTCCTTGTACAGCATATTTTTTTGCAGAACAATAGATAAGGCAAGGTAGGACACTAGCCTAAATAAATAATTTCCATGTCATTTTGGTGTAATATTTTTATGCTTGTTTTTTTTTGCTTTTGCTATAATTCAGCCACAGCAACATCCAATGGGTTTTCAAAACCACCACACAATAGATCATATAATGGCAAACAATGCAAATGCTTTTCCAATCTTACAAGGATAAAGTTATACTGTATTAAATGTTGTACTATCTATAAATGACGTTTGAGCAAGTTGTAAATGTTGTAGATATTTCATACAGTTCTTCACCACTTTAGACAATATAATTACATACAGTGGCATTTGAGAATTTTCTGTATATCTGTATAAATATGGCCTAAACCATCAAGTTTTTACACAAGTCTTACAAGTAGATAAAGAGAACCCAATGAAACAAATGAGACAAAAATATTACACTTTATTGTATATTTATTTATTGAGGAAAATGATCCAGTATTACAGATCAGTGAGTGGAAAAAGTATGTGAACCTTTGTTTTCAGTATCTGGTGTGACTCTGATGTGCAGCAATAACTGTAACTAAACGTTTCCAGTAACTGTAGATCAGTCCTGTACATGGGCCCATTCCTCAGTATAGAACAGCTTCAACTCTGGGATGTTGGTGAGTTTCCTCATATGAACTGATTGCTTCAGGTTCTTTTTGGTCTCATCAATCCACAAAACATTGTCCCAGTATCCTTCTGGCTTGTCCACTTGATCTTTAACAAACTGCAGATGTGCAGCAATGTTTATTTTGGAAAGCAGCAGCTTTCTCCCTGCAAGCCTGCCATGCACACCATTGTTGTTCAGTGTTCTCCTGATGGTGGACTCATGAACATTAACATTAGGCAATGTAAGAGAGTTTAGTTGTTCAGAAGTTACTATGGCTCCTTTGTGACCTCGCAGACTATAACACATCTTGCTCTTGGAGTGATCTTTGTTGGTTGACCACTCCTGGGGAGGGTAACAATGGTCTTAAATTTCCTCCATTTGTACACAATCTATCTGACTATGGATTGGTTTAGAGTCCAAACTCTTTAGAGATGGCTTTATAACCTTTTCCAGCCTGATGAGCAACAACTACTCTTTTTCTGAGGTCCTCAGAAATCTCCTTGCCATGATACACTTCCACAAACATGTTTTGAAGCTAAGACTTTAGATGAGATCCCTGTTCTTCAAATAAAACTCACACTTGATCATCATCCCATTGATTGAAATCACCTGACTCTAATTTCAAATTCAAATTAACTGCTAATCCTAGAGGTTCATATACTTTTGCTACTTACAGATATGTAATATTAGATCATTCCCCTTAATAAATAAATGACTAAGTATAATTTTTTAATATCATTTGTTTAATTGGGTTCTCTTTGCCTGCTTTTAGGGTTTGTATGAACATTTTATGATGTTTGAGGTAAGATTTATGCAACTGTAGAAAATTCACAAACTTTAAAGCACTATCATATATTTAAATTTACATAATAATCATTCCCATCATTCATGTTACACAATCATTCCTAATAGCCTAGTTACATAATAATGTTACCTCACTTCTTAAAGTAAACAATCTAGCGGGTACTGGCTGTTAGTTCAGCTCTCACACAGTTGGATAAACCTTTCCTTTTGTGTGTCCATGACCACTGATAAGGTCTCTGAGCCTGCACGTAACTGTACAAGCATCTGGTATCTGGTCCATACTGTCCACATACTGCTTTTTCTAATGAAGATAAAAGGGTAGAACTGATCCTAGATCAGAGCTATGTTTAGCGATAAGACTAGCGCAGTGAAGGCCCTGTACCAGGAATTATGGATCCTGAAATATCTGACTAGACAGAAAAGAGAGGCCAAGTAAAACATTGTGGCACGACAAAGAGAGACAGACAGAAGCCTGATTCCAATAACATAAACTCCCCTATTCACAACTCCTAGGGAGACCAGACAAGAGAAATGAAGCAGGATTGAGTAAACATCAGCTTGTGAATGTTACATCGCATTATCTCTTTGGCTTCATTTGAAATCTACCACAGCGGAAAAACTAAAAAAGCCAACAATTAGATGAATTGATATGGCTCAGCACGAGGGGAGTGGTTAGGGGAAGTGAGCTAGGGCTGAGCTTTTGTGAAATAGAATGCAGCCGGAGGAGGGCTGTAGGGATTTAAAGGTAGCAGCAGGTGCTGCTGCCCACCAACTCCAGTTTGATTGACAGATGAAGATGAGGAGCTGTGTTCTGCTCGTGCTGTTTCTCCAGTGTCTGGGAGGTTCAGGTGAGTCATGTGTATGCATTTTATCTTCACAATACTACATTACCATTGGTTTTTATGCTTCATATTTTATGGATGATCCGAATTAACATAATGTACAGAATATAAGGATAGAACAGCATTTCCGATACATACGCTGGTAAATTCATCCAAGAGTAGACTGACCTTCAATCAATCAATCAATCAATTAAACTTTGGCTCTGATATAGACCATTCTATCAGCAGGCATAGTCTAAGACTAATAAGAGGAGTACAAATCAAATCAACAAGTGAGACCAGTAGAACATTGTTGGTAGGTTTTTAGCTGTTGGTAGACACCCAGTGTTTTGTTTCCCCTCCTGCAAACCTGAAAAAAAAAAACGCTCTTAAGAAAACAAAAGAAGAAAATATGAGAAATTTGAAAGCTTCAAAAATGATTCATGCCATCATCTGTTCTTTACAATCATTTCTGTACAATCATTTCTGGCATCAAATCTGAGTTTATGGTCTAAAATTATACAATTGTATTTATATCGTTTACGCTGCTTTACAGTTTCCCATGACCTTTGAAAATTCAAACATATTGATAGTTCACATCATAGAATTAAAGTACAATACACTTCATTTATATCTATATTTGAGCTGCTTATAGAACAAATACTTATAGAACAAGTAAAAAAAAAACAACAACAAAAAAAAAACAGCTTATAACAAAGTATTTACAGTACATTAAGGCCATAAACTGTGCCGTAGAACTAGTATCCATATTTATCAAAATTCTCAGACATATTATAATCTCAAAAACCCTTTGTAGCTTGTAATGATACAGATTTACACAAATTTATTCCCAGATTTACTTAGAATTTGCCAATCTTGATGAGGTATTACCTTCATCCAACAGGCCTCCCTCTGTTTGAACTGAGTTCTAAAGCAGACGATGCACTAAGGATGGCCCTAGACGAGATCAACGCTCGTTATGCTCGGCCTCATCTCTACAGGGTGTCCAAGGCTACAGTCACAAGAGTAGGTGGAATTGCACATATATTTTTAAAAGGGTGCTTGCAGTGACACTTCAGTCAAAGATTTTATCTACGAGACCTTCATCCTCTAACCCTTCAACCTCTCAAATTAACTACATTATCAAACAATGCAGACCTACAACTGAATATGAATAATGAATGAATTTGTAGTAATGAACAAACATGAATTCTTCCACTTGAAAAAGTAATCCAATCTCTGAAAGTCCAATTAATGCAGATTAAGAGTATATTTTACCAACACCTTTGACTAAAGAGTTCATGAAAAAAATATGTTAAATAAACATTAACTGCCTGAATTCAACAACTGCCCTTACACTTCCATTATAAGCTATTTTTGAGTCATGTCACAGAATTGTTGGAAATTAGGTTGAAAAAGCACTGGAATATTCCTTTATCCTTTTCTTCTGGTAATTATTTCCATGTATTATACTGTAGATATCCAAATACCTATCTTAATATTTCTCCTTCTCTTTGCTCCAGGTTGTTCCACTGGGGATAAACACGTATGATATGATGCTGAAATTTGGGATAAGGGAGACAGAATGTCGGAAGGGCTCTGGGATTGACCCTCAGGGCTGCGCCTACCGTAGAGGCTTCTTTGTGGTAGGCCTCATTTGTTTGGTTATTTACTGATCTTGGTCCAGCTCTTTTAATTCAGATTCTTACGTGGACTGTCATGAGAAGATTACTAAAACTGATCTCAGATCAGTCGTGAGAGGTGCATAACTTAGTGCCTTCTGTTTAATTTTGTCATAAGTCAGTGGTGTTTGTTTGCAGATTACAGTTCACAGAAAACTTGTGTTTCAGCTCGTATTTGAAAATCTTAAAAGCAGAACATGCCCGCATCATTCTTTTCCAAAAAAAAAAATTGTTAGCTAGTTAGCTAAGATAAGACTTCGGTCAGACAAGCATGATAGTACTGCATGTTGTAGCCGGCTAGAATTTGCTCTGAAAATTCTGAGCATTTATCAGTATGATTTATGATTTCTGTCAAGTTAGCTTAAGTCATATTCATAGACTACATGCTCAGAATTTTCATTGCTATCTAGCATTGTCTACCCTGACAGGATTTCTGAGAGGAACTTTAAGTCATTCCTAGATTGTCCACTGCTAACTAGCCAGCTAGCTGACACGAGCAGACATTCTGAGTGGATCTTTTTAAGCCTATAAATAAACAGCTGGATAGTTAGCAGTGGCCATTCTGAGCATTTGATGAATAACTTTAAAGGCATGAAACCAGTTAGCTATTATAATAGCATTCCTGAAGAAAATTTCAATTCATATTTATAAATGCTTACAATTTGACTAACTACGCTTTTCTGCTGATACTTAGCTACCATAGGATGAATTGACAGGACTACTTTTGAACTCTGGGTGCCTAAGTAATGAGGGGCAGGTCTTTGAATTCAAATATGGGATTAAGGACACGGCCACTATTCTGTAGTCAGGACTGTCCTTAAAATCTGTGTGCAAATTTCAAAAGCTAATCCTAAATCTTTGATAATTTCTTGTTTTGTACATCAATATAACGCTCAGAGAACAGAATGCAACATTCAGTGATTACAGTATGCATGCATTTACTTGTGTACACTGATTTACATTACAGATTACAATATGCACATTTCTGAGTTCTTTAAGCCCAACCATGAACTAAAATATGTGAATCACTGTATATGTATTGCATATTAAACTAGCCTTTTTAAAAGAAAAGTGAAGAGATTTTAACAGGTTACCATTCTGCAAAGGGCCAGACCTTGTAGTTGTGAAATGGTGAGTTACGAAAATGCTCTGAACTCTTCACATAGCGGACCTCTATTTGGTGCCATGCCAACAGAGCCTTTCCAAACAAATTCAAAGAAACCGAAAGTTTGGAACTACACATTCCATGAAAAAAAACAAAAGTTTTAGCCCAGTTTACTTCTGCTCTTGAATAACAATTTTCAAACCCACTCCCCCTTTGAATTTAACTCAATCTTTGTACCCAACCCTCTTTCTCCTCATACCTTTTGCTGTGTCCAGTTGGAGGCAGGCTGCCACATCAGGGCACGTTTGTCTGAGAGACTCGCCAATATTCTCTCCCTAAAATGCAGCCCGGCACAAAGTTCTAGCTCCGAGTCCAGTGAAGAGGTAAGTGAGAAATTCTGCATTTATATACTGTGTATGAGAGATCTATAAGCCCTGTGAAGCCTTACACCAAGCACAGAACATGTTGTCCTTTCAGGTCCAGGGTACATATGAATACTTTGGGTGGCTAATTGAGAACTCAATTTAAATAAACTCATTGATTTTGTGGTTGCAGGCGTGGACCGGATGGCACTACGATCCAAACCGCCTTGCCCGTAGAGGTAAGTACATTTTTAAAGAAAAGTTTGTGGCCAGTGGATTAATTCTGTTATGTAAGTGTGAGATTTGCACACTAAGTGTATGGGGTGTTCTCCATGGCACATCACTGTAAGCACCTGTTGAGGAGGTTATATACAAATACACACTTACCCTAGAGTGTTGGCTGCCACATGCTTTAGTACTAACCTTCATAAGTGATAAAGTAGATACTATACATGTACATCAAGACCTGTGGACATTTCTAAAATGAACAATTAAAACAAGCAGGTATGATAACCAGCATTAACCAGAACAATATATCTAGAATTTGATCTAGAGTTGATAATCTTATGGGATTACATACCAGGCATTTAAATCCATGTAGGTTTGATCCATACTGAAATTGGCTCCTTAACCTACATAGTACTTCATAATACCCACTTAATTTATTTTTATTTTTTACTCACTACAGACCCTGTACCTTCGACTGCGACTCCAAGCTCTCATGCACTTCCACCGATACATCCTGGACGCCATGGTGACATCAACATTCGTGAAGATTATTTGAGCAACCATCTGGAATAACCACAGCCATTTTTTAAGCATACAAAAGTGAGGGAATACAGCCTCTCGAGATTTAAGTCTGATTTTGTATAGGTGCTAGAAAGTTCATCAGGTGCTATATAACATTCAAGATTACTTAGATGTTCAAACATTATGAAATAAAAATTTCAGTAACATAACCTGTCCACATAGTGGGCATCCTCTTTGACAAATATTACTAACCGTGTCATTTTGCTATTGCCATGGGTTCTAGCAGATTCTGATGTTAAGGTTAGGCTCACTTGTATGCACACACGTACACGCTCTCCTTGTCCTCAGCTCAAATACCCACATCAACAAGACCCTTAAGTAAAATATCCACAAAACCACTATTAAAAGGGGATCAGCTCCTGTACTTAGCAATGTGATGCTAACGGTTAACTATAGTAGCATTTAACCTGTTCTTTTAATGAGGTATAAACCACCTTTATCCTGCAAGCTCTATTCCCAAATCTGTTTAATAGAGGCAACCAGGCGTTGTAATATATGAAAACCTTTTTACTGTGACTGTGACATTACATTGCCCCAATCAATACCATTAGACACTGACATTAAAAGACAATAATAGATAGTGTTCCCATGGTTTAAGACTGGATAATTAACTTTAATAATTTAATGCTTACATCATCAAAAACCTTAAAAAGCAACATTATATTGTAGAATATTCAGTCTTCCAAAACACAGATGTCCTTCCAATGGAATACGTGGTTCTGTAAGGTAATACACATGTTTATACATATATGGCATGGTCATTTTGCTGCTTGGTTACAGCTATTTTGTGGTCTGATTTAATGTTGTTAACCAGCTCTGATCATCATATTTTCAGTAGGGTTGTATTAAGGACTGTTAATAAGTTGTAATAAGGATATTGAAAAAAAATCTCACTGGTAATTTAACCAAAACATTAAAACAATTTTGACATGCCTATACAAGAAGGACTGTTCATTGACTGCTCCCTGCTAAAGGATGAGACCATAAGTAACCATCAGGTTGGACATTGTTCCCAAGTCGCAGGACATGAGCTACACACACCAAGTCCATGATATATGAACAACTGTTACCAGGATGCCGGAATTGTTGGCATAAGACAACGTGATCAGAAACAGACAATTAAAGCAGGCGATATTGTTAAGTAAAATACTGAATTGTTGTGAATTGTGTAGGTAAGTCAGACAGGTTCAGCACAACTTTCTCACAGAATTCTCGGAGCAATCATGACAAGTCTCTTCATTCCTCTTCATTTATGTGACAGGCTTATTTTTGATTAAATGTCCCTTATTAAATATTTCCCAAATCTTTTCCCAAAGAATTTGTCTCAAATGTTACCTAGATTTAAATAACGGGAATCATTTTATGCACTGTTTTCTGAAAAAAATCGATACTCATCATCACTGAAAGAGGTTCCACAAACATTCTTGAAAATTCCCAAGCACCCCTAAAGAACTCTAAGCACATTCACCAGTATATTCGATCCCCGGCTCTTGCAGGCAAACAGGAAGTGCCAGGCCTCGGTACAAAAAAACACTTAACATTTACTACTCTCTCAAACAATCATCTTCAACCTTTAACAACTTCATCCTAAAATAAAAAAAATGTCTTCATATATTTAAATAAATTCATATAAAAAAAAACAAAGGCAAAGTTCATCTTTCCTGTGAGTTCCCTATAATTCCGCACATTTAGCCACCCAAAATTAAACCAGCTTTTGTATGCTTCATAGAATTTTGCCCTCATGTCCATGCAGTACCAGTATGTTGCAGAGATTTCCTTCATGTCGTAGTTTGAAATTGAATTTGATACTGAGTGCACCAGTGCATATTAAAGCTGAGAGTAATTTTGATTGCTTGTCCATGAAGTTAGAAATGGTTTAAAAGCCAGTTACACAGATTGCTATTTATCCACATTCCTGTATGAGGGATCAATAAGGAGCATCCAAGGACATTCCAGTACTCTCAGTTTGTCAGTTTGGTGCCGTTGTCCCGTTTAGGTGGGGCAGGAGGTGGGCCTCGCCTTATTGTTGCATAGCCAGAGATGTTGCTGGACATATACCCACTCCCACTATGTCTTTGCTGGTCAAGAAGCTCTGGAGGAGGTGGAGGCAGTACCATGTCATCCATGGTGGCCACAGGGTCCAACTTGGCTGCAGAGTTTCGCAAAGACTTACGCCTTAGTGTCCGGTGCAAGTCCTCTAGAAAGTTTGGCTGAGTGCTTCCCTTTGTAGAGGTTGGAGGTGTGGGCCCTCCCTGAAGAGGTGGAGATACTGATGGAGGCTCTGGATTTGTATTGTTGCGGCGCAGTGACGTATGAAGTGCTGTCTTCTTCAGGGAGTTCTTGCTCCATGTAGGCTGGGGCTGGGGGTTCACCACAGCAACTTTTGGGGTGCCTGGTAGGGGTGGTGGAGGTGGGAGATCTGATATATGTGGAGGTGGAGGAGGAGGAGGAGGAGGAGGAGGACAGCTGTTATTCTCAGTTAGAGCATGGGAGGGAAAATGTGTGCTGGGCTGCTGGTTTTGACCCACTCTGTTCTGCAAAGCCAGTGGTAGATTGGCCAGGTTCAGTTTGCCAGGTTTAGGTGGTGCAGGTGGTCCGGTAAAATTGTCCTTCGAAGGAGAACCAGAAGACACGGGAGCAGTAGAAGCTGAGCTGGGGTTGAACTTGCTCACTAAATTTTGGCGGGACTCCTGGTATTCGGTTGAAGAGTTGAACTTGACACTGGAGTTGCGTAGAGGGGTCGGGGGAGGCTTCTTGTTTCCGCCATAGGATCCAGAGGGGGCTTTCATTGGAGAACTTAAATGTGCAGGGGGCAGTGGAGGTGGAGGTGGTGGTGCTGGCCCTGGGGGAGGTGGAGCAGGTGGACATGGGGGTGGTGGTGCTGGGAAAGAGAGTGTAGTATCTGGAGGTGGTGGTGGAAACTCAGGTGACCGCTGTTGCTGCTGAACTTGTCCACCAGGTTGCCATTTTGGTTTAGTCTTAACTGCAGGTGCTGATAGTGGAGGTTTGTGACTTTCTACATGATTGGCCACTAAGGGAACGGCACCAGGAAACTGGCTGGCAAGCTGTTTGACCAAAGATGATGTAGTAGAGGTCTGGTTTAAAGAAGGCATCATCTTGGTGATGCTCTGCTGCTTGGGTAGTGTAGGTGGTGGATGAGTTTTCACTGGTGCAGGAGGGGGTGGAGGTGGTGGTGGAGGTGGAGGAGGAGGACCCGGAAAAAGAGGCGCAACTGGAGACACTTGCATGGCAACGGCTGATGGTTTTGGTGCAGTTTGAGGTGGAAATGCTCCCGGGAAGATTTTGGGCAGTGCTCGAGATGGCCCTGGGGCAGGTGGTGGGGGAGGTGGAGGAGGGGGAGGTGGAGGCGGTGCTAGAGAAGGACGCTGCTGAGGTGGGAGAGGAGGGGCAGGAGGAGTGGGGGGTGGTGGCGGTGGAGGAGGTGGAGGGGGTGGTGGCGACTGAGTTTCACTGCCTGAAGGGGATACATCCCTGGGTATGCTGGGGAACTTCTGGGCTAGAATGTGTTTGAGGCCATTGGAAGTTAATGGAGGTGGGGCTGGTTGCATCGGGGGTGGAGGAGGCAGGCTGTTGTTTTGCAGTGGAGGTGGGGGAGGGGGAAAAGCATCAGATTGGAAGGGGGATGGTGGTGGAGATGGAAGTGTTTGAGACTGGAGAGGTGGAGGTGGAGGAAAAAGCTGGGACTGGATAGGTACTGGAGGTGGAGCCAGGGGGTGGGATTGAATAGGTGCTGGAGGTGGTGGTGGGGGTAAAGCTTGGCACTGGATAGGTTCTGGAAATGGGGGAAAAAGGTGGGATTGGATAGTTGCTGGAGGTGGAGGTGGGGGAAAAGTGTGGGATTGGACAGGTGCTGGAGGTGGGGGAAAAGAGTGGGATTGGATAACTGTTGGAGGTGGTGGGGGAAGAGGGTGGGACTGAATAAGTGGTGGAGGTGGAGGAAGAGGGTGGGACTGGGTTGGAGGTGGAGATGGCAGTGGTGGAGAAGGTGGGGGTGGTGGCATGAACTGAGGCACAGTGGCTGGGCTTGGAGGGCCAAGTTTTAGGACAGCCATTGCTGAACCTGGAGCAGGCATAGGTGCTGGTGGAGGAGGTGGTGGTGGGGGTGGGGCATTTGCTCCTGGTGGAATATTGTTGATGTAGGGCTTCAAAGACTGAGGGGATGGTACTGGAAGCACCTGCTGTGCTTGGGGGTGTGGTTTAGTAGCCTGGGAGGCATTCTTCAGGCGGTTGATAGTGCTGTATTTGGCAAATATATGTGGGCCTGAGTAGTGATGGAAGCAGACAGGAGGAGGGGGTGGTGGAGGAGGTGGTGGCGGTGGGGGTGGAGCTGGAGAGGATTGGGCCAGGACTGGAGAGGGCAAGAGCAAAACTGGAGAGGACTGGAGTAGAACTGGAGAAAGCTTGGGTGGAGCTGGAGAGGGATGGGGCAGAACTGGAGAAGATTGGGGTAGAACTTGAGAGAGCTTAGGTGGAGTTGGAGCGGGATGAGGAGGAGCTGGAGATGGCAGGGGAGGAGCTTGAACGGAGGTTTGAGTAATGCTACCACGAGGTTGCAAGGCTGACTGTGCATGTGGGTGTGGCACTGAATTTGACTGAGGCTGCACATGCTGCTGCAAATGCACTGAGGCAGCTGTATGCTGCTGCGCCAAATGAAGAGTGCTATAGTGAGCATGGCTGGAGTGGCCACTATGGACACTGTGGATAGAATGGCTTGAACGTGTTGACTCTGGTCTCGTCTGAGAGAAAAAAAATATACAAATAAAACATTTAATGAAATACACACCATGACAATTTAACAGAGTCTGTCTCAATGTGAATGATAAGAATGAAGTTGGAGCCATATTGTCATATTGGAGGTCATATTGTCAAATCCAGTATTATTAAATAAACGCTTAGACTAAATTAGACTAAAAGTTATTTCAGCGTGAGACTAAGTAACTTAACCACACAGACATTTTTCCATAGAATTATTTAAGCCAACTTTACCAAATATGCTAATAATTCTAGAGCTCAGTGTAAGCAACAAGCACCCAAAAACATGGTATTCTAATGCACGCTATGAAGTACCAATACACAGATATGCTTTTGAGAAATGAAGTAATGAATATTTACTGCCAAAAGGTAAAACTGGTCTTAGGGTACATAGAAAAGGCAAACTTGCAGTGAAGCCAAGAGGTTTTAAGTGCAGTTAGAACACAGTACACAAAACTGCTTTTACATCAGGTATTCAGAAACTCACTCTGGTACTCTCCTCCATCTGCGTGCCTCTCTTCCAGGCCTCGGAGAAGATGGAGCTGACGACACTCTGTGAGCGCGCATGTGTGGATGAGGTGCCATCTGACACACCGCTGTCCGTCTGACTGGAGTGGTTGGATTGTGACTCTATAAGGACACACCAAGATCAAGAACCATCATGATCCAGCAACTTTGATCAATGCACACAGACTGTACTTGATTTTACTGAAACCAAAGCTATAAATTGCAAAGAAAATGTCTCATAAGCTACAAGAAAGAATTCTGTGTGTGTGCAGTTCACAAATCTCCATCCAAGTAGAAGTAGTTGGTATTAGGGTAATAATGAAGCACTCGTTACATTAGACCAAGAGATGTTCATGTTCAATGCTAATATGTTACAATCCCCACTATGAGGACTATTTGCTAGCTAAAAACATATTTGATCACCTGATAGAGAATATGTGATAGCATGGTACAATTAGATCAGGTTTAACAGTGAAAGTTGTATATAAGGTCAATCATAGTGGGTGCTTCCAGGAAGGTCTATGGATTTACAAGTCAAAAACAAGTTTTAAGTTCTTGGGCTTAACACCGTTTAACGATATTATTATGGTCACTGCAACATTGGCAACCTTTCTAACATCAGTACTACCTTCTTAAGGTGTGTTAGAAGTTAGGATTTTTACAATTTGTCTTTTCTGAAGCAATCCTTCAATCAACAGAGCTTCGACTGCTAGTGTAGTCATGAAGTATGACATATTGAATTGAATGACACCTTCCTATGAATTCTGTGAATGAACACGGATGCTAATCAGTCTCAGTGAGTGATGTTTGTACGTGACGCACCAGGGTTGCTGACTGAGCTGGTGCCAGACTTGATGCTGGAGCTGGATAGAGAAGACCAGTCGTAAGCGGCCTCAGTGCGTTTCATAGCCTCCTGATAGTTCAGGTACAGCTGCTTCCCATACTGCAGAAACACATGCACACACCTCTTATGAAGAATCTTATACATTAGTATGACTAAACTTGGTTACAGTCCTCAGCAGCTATCAACATCGAGCTGGCTATAGGTTGAAAGACATGATATGACAAGTCTGAGCTACACAAGCTTAGCGGCAAGTTGGTTACCTTGGCAATTCGGATCCCGTTGACCCATTGGTGCAGGGTTCTGACATCATCGCAGCACAGATACTTGATGTACTGAGACTTCTTCTGAATCTGAGGGTGCTGTGGGGACAGTACAGGGTGTTAACATGACTAGACAAGATTTCCAAAGTATCTTTGATGAAGTGGTACCTACAGCTACCACCAGAGGGCATCAACATGTCTGATTCACACCAATGCACACATGGTCAAACATAATGACACTGCACAATAGTCAAGCCTGTTGAAATTCTACAGACAGTATGGAATCTTAAGTAGTAAAATCTGAGGGAACCTAAATACATAAATGCGGATGTTGTGGAAAGAGATGTGCAATACAAAGTATAAATAATATACAAACATTTCTTCCTAGGGTAATGTTATATAAGCTTCACTCTCACCAGTCATAAGACTGATGCTGCTCGTCCCAACCATACAGTTTTTCTGAAAACTACATGTTCATTCAAATGTAGCATTGTATGTTTTGTGTGTCTGGACCTGTAATTCATTATTTATCCTAACAGAAAACCACTACGACCCTTAAATGTTCTCCAAAATTAGCATCAGTAGGTAGGTGCACCCCTATCTTGCATGTACATTTGTGTTTAGTTCTGCTTGAGTAGCAAAGTACATGGAGGGTTGCCAATGCCAAGTGATCAAGCGCATTAATTATAATAACAGGCCACACCCATTAAGACTGTTCTTGGATTGGTCTGATCTACATGATCAGAAATCTATCTTTTTTTTTCTTTTTCCTTCAAGCCTTATGTTTAATATAACACACAAGTCTGATATAAACATTTGGAATTTTATTGGATGTCACTGCGATGTTCCTTGTAAACACTTTCTGTAAACACGTAAAAAGGTATAAAAAGCATGTCTGGCATGACTAACAGCTAAATGGCAAGCAGGAGGATGGCTCTGATATATGACAGTCCTTAGAGAGAGCTGAAATGGAGGACTAATGGTATTACAACACACAGGATGTTTCAGTGTCAAACCCAAGGGACCATTTACAGGCATACACAGATCTTAAAGCTGATGTACGGGATACTGGCATTGAATGAGATTTCTTTCTCACCCAACACACACACACTCACTCACACACACACACACACACACACACACACACACACACACACACACACACCTTGAGGGCGAGGCAGTAATCAGTGGGAGCCTTATACTTGCTCCGGTAGTCTTGTCCATAATAAACATTTACATGATCCAGTTGCAGGAAGCACACCAAGTCTTTAGAGGCCTGGAGGAGAAACCATAAAAGATGGTTAAATATATATATATATTTACTCCATTACAGTTATTAATTGGAATGAAGGTAATGTGACACTAAGGATCTATCATAAAATACCTGAAGGAAAAGCTACACTCTAAAGTGAATGTAAGGAAAACATGGCTGTGCTTTGAGAAAAAAGTTGAATACATGTATATATATTCCCAATGGGTTAAAGTAGACAGACCCAGTAACAGGCAGCATATGGTTTACACTATGCTAAGTGGATCCATAAACAGGAAATACCACTGAGAAACTTCTTTGGTTCACTGTCCCTTACACACACACACAGTGATAAAAAAAAGAGTAATAAAATATGTGATCTCACACACACACACACACACACACACACACACACACACACACACACACACACACACACACACACA
>JAFFST010046071.1:135506-145531 GCA_022414735.1 Noturus placidus | reverse complement strand
ACACACCTTGGCCTTTCCCTTAGGCACAAAGTAAATGCCAGATGCTCGTAGTAAGAAGTAGCGTTTCTTCCATGACTTTTTCCCATCATCCTTCAGCCAGAGCACTCCCTCAATCTCTGGCACTGATACGGAGCCACCGCAGAAACACTCCTAAACACACACACACACACTCAATGTTAGCATTCATAACCATCACAATCAGTGCATGAGTAGATCTAGTACATCGCACGGCATTACTGAAAGTGATGAAGGGTTGCCAAATGTGTACGTATGTGTACCGCAAGACACATAAAACCTTTTTAACACTCCTATTATATTATGGTTATTATATTTTGACCCATTTCCACATTTGAGATGTCTGACATACTGGTTACTCTCTCTTCTTCTCTTTTATATATATATAAATTTATATATATTTTATATATATTTTATATATATATATATAAAAACTTTTGCCTCAACATACTAGGAGGGTTAAATATAACATTTTATGTATGATTAGATGATTAGTTATGCTTTCTGAATTGTGGGACAGGATCAAATCAGAGACCCTGGAGCTGTGCAGCTCATGTATGAAACCATTCTTAATAATTTTAATAATCCTTTTTGAACTTTGAATACAGCTGTGTTATGATACTCGGACATTTAAATACAATGCCTTGAGAGGTCAAGGTAAAAATATTAAGATTAATCCTATTATTAACATAGTAATACAAGTGTGCGTGTGTGCTTTTGGGCACGTGTGTGTGACTGACCTCCAGCAGTGCCTCCTTGTTTCTGTCGGCCATCTCAGACGTCTCCTTTTTTCCCAGTAGGTAGTTCTGGAAAACATCAGGACCAGACAGATAAGTGTGACATATATGAGGAAGTGATATCGGACAGCGAGTCTTGCACACATCAGGTATGAGATGTAAAGGTCTTACCTGCGGGTTCTTGAAGAGCGCATACTTCTCAATACGCTCGATGAACATCAGCTTGTTCTGGCTGTCTCTGGTCCAGTTAAGCAGGTTCTCCACCAGGTTCTCGTGGTCCTCAAAAATACGCTCTAGAAACAGAGTGAGAGAGAGAGAGAATGAGTGTAAACAGAAATTTATTACTTTTGTGCTGCAGTTTCTTTTTCACATTCAGATGAATTGACTCCCCCCCCCCTAAAATAAGTAGAACAGAACCTCTCTAAATACAGTAAGACATATGGTTCAGTTCAGACAGAACAAGCAAACGTAAATGTAATATTTAACGGAACGCATAATGTAGACTAAATAATCTGTATTTTATTAGTCACAGGAAACAGGGTTCAGTCTATAAATGTTTTATATTGCTCTTCTATATAAGTCCAGGCTCACAGCAAGTGACAGTTAGTTGTCATGAAGCACTTATACACTGACTGACTCTTGAGTTAAACAAATAACTAGACATACATTATCCATGAGCTATATGGACACTATTCTCCTTTTCATCAACACTTCCACTGGCTCTAGATTGAACTGATGAGGTCAGTCTGCTACTGCGTATCTCCCGTCTTTATTCCAGACCACGGCTTGAGAAGTTGACAACGAGATGAGAGCACCTACCCATCTGTAGCTCGGTGATGGTCTCCACCAGAGCCCAGTCAGGACTGTATCCGCAGTGGGACTTATCCAGCAGGCTGTCCAGCACCTGCCTCACACTCTGACGCTCGTCCACCATCATCGTCTTCGAGCTCTCGTCCGACATGTGCACGCGGATCACCAGCTGTGGAACAGGAAGAAGAAGCGTCAGCGATATCAAACTACTGCTATTGGGTTAGTTTCTTCCCAGAAGTATTGAGGAGACATGAATGGTGAAGAGATATACAAGAATTCTGAAACATTGATGTACTTGTCTAATCTTCCAAAAATGGATACCTTTAGAGTTTGAGAGTAAATTGAAAGAATTTATAGTCATTATTGTATTTTATATTCCCTTAATAAAAGGAATGTTTCTCTGAGAAAGAGAGAGAAACCAGGAGAGTGAGATACAGAGAGAGAGAGCATGAAAAAAACTATATACAGAGAAACAGAAAGTTGTACATGAAAGAGAGAGAGAAAGAGATACAGAGACATGTAGATGGAGACCGACAGAAGGAAAGATGTATAGTACTGTGAATGCAAAAAATATGCTATAGAGCAAAGATGCCTTCAGAAATTATGAAATTAAATGTTTCTCAGTAATAAATGAAACAAAGGCGATATTTGGTGTGACGACCCTTTGCTAAAAAGAGAAAAAAGTAGTCTCTGGTAGAATTAGTGCAGTTTTATAAGGAAATGAGCTGCAAGTTACATTGAGCATGTTGCAGAACCAGCCACGGTTCTTCTGGAGACTTTGTCACAGTCGCTTCTTATTTTTGCAGCAAAACCCAGCAGCAATCATTAAACTTTCTGTATGAAAAGTGTCTCTTACCACTTAATATGCTGCTTTCTTTACTGACATACAAACACTTTTCTGCAACATTTTTTCTGTAAACAGATTTTATCAGCTGTTGCCAAGATGACTGAGACGACCGTCATATTTTTAAGAAACTCTATTGTGTTGATTTGAATCGCAACAAATAACTGTGTGCACCCCAACAGACTCCTAAAAATGCTAGTTGGAAAAAAAAATGCTGCGTGAACTCGACCAATCAGCATGTTCAACGCACAAGTCCCACCCCCCAAAGTTCCTGAACTATGAAAAAGTACCACCTCCCAAGAACTTAATTTAGACCCGGGTCCCTGTGGTGGAAACACACTGAGTACCTCCAAAAGTCTACACAGCTACAGAGAAAAAGACAGATACAAAGAGAGACAGAAAGATAGAGATCAAGAGATCAGCAGGCCAATGAGAATACACTAAATACAGCTAATCTGTCTCTCTCATACACAAACAAAATGCAAACATGTTTCTCGTTCTTTTGCTCAATGCAGTCTTGCAGGCAGGTAGATTTGTAACTTAACTATGCAACTGAACGGCATTACATCTAGTAAGAAAACACACACAATTTTTTTTTTAACTGTTACGGTAATTTAGCATAATAACAAACTGCCTATCTCTGACGTTTATTTTGGCAATGCTAGTACATCTGTTATGAATACGTTTACAAAAGTGCTGTGAATAAGGCATGCCAGCACAGAAATCTCTGCCACGAGGCATGAAATTAACCAGACCCACTCGAGCCATAAAATAAAAGTAAAAATACTTCACCTTGGCAAACCTAAACTATAATAATTGGTTAATAAACTGCTGCTGACATTTCTCATTCTTTAAAAGGATATGGAAAAAGCTTATAAATTCTGCATGTTGTTAAGCCTGATGTGCATGGCACTTGTTCATCAGATTACACCGAGCTCCACAGCCTGCATTATTCTGGCTGAACATCATCGTTTCCTTATAAACTCCTGATAAAGAATCAGAGGCGGAACAGAGGCTCATTCAGCGCATTGAGTTTCAGTGTGCTCATTGCTGTGAATAAGTGTCTGGTGGTGAACTGGTGCAATAAGACGACACTCACTTATATACTGGCTTTAAACGACTCGTCTGAGCTCAGATCTGAACAAAGAATGACTAAAGCCGGGTTCACGCTGTACGAGTTTGGCCACGATTTGATCATCTCAGACACGTTTTGAGAATCCTAAAAGATTCTTATAACTCTATGCCAAAATCTGTAGTTTTTGATCGCTAGTTCGACGTGTTCTCCGACAGCCCATTAATATCCGTTGCGGTCAAGTTTTTCCTCCGATTAAATTCTGGCAGTGTCAGAAGACTCGAGACTTCTTGCATGCGTCTGTTTTTTACGTCTTGACATTTGTACAGTCCAACATTAATGACAACTGCAATCCTACAGCGTGACACGGCTTACAGCGGGGATCGTGTTCATACAGCCTGACAAGCAACAGTCGCAAACGACTATTAAAAATCGCACAGCATGCACCCGGCTTAACAGAGTCCACACTATGTTTATAAAGCTTTCTCCACAATATACAAGAACAAGGACTGGTCAGATGATGAGGATGCACTACACTCACAATAAATTGCATCATACCTCACAATTTGACATGAATTCGATTCAGTGTCAAGATATAATTATAAATGGATTTGTTATGAATCTTAATTTTTTTTCCCCCACCAGTTTACTCCCCAATTTGGTCTTGCCAATTCCTACGAACTATATGGCACTACCACTACCAACTGAGACATATACAACACATACCTCCTCTGAGACATGTCAAGTGCATCTACCTGTTGTCCATGCTGCATCACAGGGCAGCATAACACACTCTGAGGAAAGCGCTATCTACCCTCTTCAACATGCATAAACTCACAGATAGCCATGATTGGCTAGACATTGACATTGACATCAACATTAACATCCAAACTTCTTGTACATAGAGAAATCTTTCAAAACATGCATGTGTGTAAATCTATACTATTCTGTAATAATTTTGCTGACATGGTTTGGCTCCTCAGAGGGAAGTCCATCCATCCATTTCCATACCGCATATCCTACACAGTGCCGTGGGGAGCCTGGATCCTATCCTAGGGTCAGGACACACACACCCTGGACTGGGTGCCAACCCATTGCAGGGCGCACAACGAACAATTTGGAAATGCCAATCAGCCTACAACGCATGTCTTTGGACTGGAGGAGGAAACCATAGTACTCAGAGGAAACCCCCGGAGCACAGGGAGAACATGCAAAGTATGCGCACACAGGGTGGAGGCAGGATTCAAAACCCCCACCGACTCCAGAGGTGGGAGGCAAACGTGCTAACTACTATGCCACCCTGCAAGTCAATACATTACAAAGATCTTCTGACTGATCGCCTTCATCCTATGATAAAACATTTCTATCCTAGTGGACGTGGGCTCTTCCAGATTGACTCTGCCTCCAACCACAGGGAATGAGAGCTCACTGAATGAGTCTTGAGACATACCAATGTGCACTGAAACTGTTAAGGAGACTTGTGGTGGCCCAACACCTTAGTAAGACACTATGATGGATTTTCCTTTCATTTGTCAGCAGTCTATGAATACAGCCATCAGGAGAACATGCATCTCAGTGGCTTAATAGACAAACTTTATACTTCCATGACTGAAAAGCCAGTCCAGATTTTTCAGGATGTCACACACACACGCACACTGACCTATTTTCTAGCATGTTCTCTCTCCTTGTCTGTCTGCAGCATGCTGTGCAGCATTGAGACAGCATATATACAGCTATATGATATTCATGCGCAACAATACCCTGATGGTTTACATAGCTTTTTTTTTGTTTGTTTGTTTTTTAAAACTCAGCTTGCTCAGTTACTGAAATAGATTTTGGTGAAATATAAATTAGGATTAATTAGAGTCAATTCAACTTTAATTTGCATTAATTAATCGATAAGGCTTTACTTTATTATGACTAATTATTGTAAAAAAAAAAAAAAAAGTGCAATATAGATAGGATTATAAACAGGCATTTATTTAGTATGTTATCACCTCCTTGGATGATATAAACAAGAGAGATCTTCTTATTAATCTTATTAAAAATATCAGCCTTTGTGGTTGAATTCTAGTCAAAAAAGACCAAAAATAATTGTTGTTTTTTTTTTTTGGCAAAAACAGGTTGTATAACATAAATCAACCCCTCAACTTTGAGAAAGCATACATGTCTTTCAGCAGAAATGATAGAAAGGCTTATTTCTTCAGAATGTTTCCCCTCTTTTCACACACAGCTGGGTGCGCCATCCAAAAAAAAATAATTACATACTGTACTTGCGTACTAAATCATATTTGTTTGATGTTATTACCAGCACCGCAACGTCTATTTAGAATGACACTATGCAAATTGGCCCATCACGACAAGTTATTTAAATACATCTCTTGTTATACATTTGCTTGCACTTGTATTCAATACACAAATGGACCTGAAGACAAAGATAAAGCCTGTCATTCTGAACTGTGTGTAGAAAAAGGGCGAGTTTTTGTCACCACTGAAATGAAGCATACAGATTTCACATTAATGTATAAAACCTTGCTAGCCAAGTGGGATTCCGCCACATAGTGAACGTTGATTCAGAATAAAATTTCGGACACTGTTGTGATGGGGAAAAATGGAGAGAGAAAACATCCAAATATTTGAGTAAAAAAACAAAACAACAAAAGCAGGAAAAAAAAGACAGTTGGATGATATACTGATAAATTCATATTAAATTGCATCATGCAACATTTTGAAGGTTATTGCTTCTATACACCAACAAACTTAATCATTACTTTTTAAATCCGTTTAATCTTTTCCACTGCAACATTTTTTTTTCATGTGATCATTGTTTTTCATTGTTTGCTATTTCAGATTATGATATTTTTGCAATATTGCCAAATCCTAGAACCGCTCTAACCCTCCCTTAACACACACACACACACACACACACGGCTTTGTCGCACCCACCTTTTTGACCTGTGCTTCTTTAATTTTCTCCAGAGCCACACGAATTTTTTCCGCCTTTGCTTTGGCAGCCTGCTCCTCCTACAAACGCACAACAATGTTACCACACAGACACACAAACTGACATATGCACACACAAACACACAGAAAATACCTTCACACCAGCAGGAGCATTGTGCATTGAATAATAATCTTTTTGAAAGTCGACAGGTGGAGTTCCGGTCTTCTCACGCCCCTTTAAAATCAGCCCTACCTGTCCCCTCCAACACGCTGTCATCATGTCCATATTCACTCTTCAAACCCAAAACACATGCCAGCTTGTGTCTCTGCGTGCACTCGACTCGCTACACTACGCTCAGGACCTACTCACACGTCCATGTCCCGTCTCTCCGACCCTTTGGAGAACGAATGGCCGCTTTTTCATTTAAAAAAATTAAATAAAAGTTCACAGGAAAGGAGAAATGAAGCTGAAAATATCACAGACAAAACCCAACGTTGATCCGTTCAGGAGAAAAAATCTGGAGAGCGGTTGTGGGTTTTAGTAGAAATGCCAACAGAGATCGCCTTCAGCCAAAAAGTGGACTCCATGATGGGGGAAGAAGAAAAAAAAAAAAGAAAAAAAAAAAAAAAAGACTAAACAAAAGTCAATCCTGGTTGCTCAGAAGGCGTGTAAAGCTGTAAGGAAGTGTGTGTGTATATATATATATATATATAGATGTAGTGTCTAAATGCATGAGACACAGCTGGAGACATGGAGACACACTGCAGTGTTAGAAGACAAGCTGCTGATCTACACACTGCACTCTGGAGGAGTGGGAGGGCTCAAAGAGAGAGAGAGATAGAGAGAGATAGTTCCTCATTCACTACAACTGACTGTCTCTCTTTCGCTGTCCATCACATCTCTCTCGCTCACTTGCTTTTATCCTCCCACTTTCTGTCTGTCTCTCAGCTTCACTTATTCACTCTCACGTCTGTCTTTCTCTCACCATGTCTGTCTGTCTGTCTACTTCTCTTTCTTTCTCTCACTAGCCTACTGTCTTTCTCTCACTCTTTGTGCTTGCATTTTTCTTTCCCGTTTTCTGTCCCACTCCCTACTTTCCTTTTACTGTCTCTCTCCATGTCGCTGATTGTACATATCTGTTGCTTCTGGAACTTTTTGTGTCTCTTTGCTCATGCCTCTCTCTCTCTCTCTCGCTCTCACATCTCCTGCCAGTCTTCCCTCCTTGTCTGTCTGTCTCCTTGCTTTGCTCCTAATATTTCTAGCCATGTCCCTCACTGTCTTTCTCTCAGTCTTCACTCCTGCAGGCACATTCTTTCTGGGTCTCTTGGTTTTATTCTTTCTGTCCCCTCCTTCTGTCTTCCGGTTTCTGTCTACACTCGTCCTTTGTCTCTCTCTGCTTTCTTTCTCTATCCAGTCCTGTTTTCCCTCTCTCTCACTCTCTCTTTCTGTGTCTTAGACAGTTCTCTCTCTTTCTCTATCTTTGACTTCAGTCCCATGTCTTTCTCTCTCTGCATTTTCCCCTTTTTTCAATTGCTCTATCCCTCACTGTCTCTCTCACTGTCTCTTTCTCCATTATCACTCGACTGTCTTATAGTCTTTCTCTGTCCTCCTTCTGACTTTCTCTCTGTATCTCACTGTCTCACTGTTTCACAGCTTCATGTTTGCACTCCTTTCTCTTTCTCTCTGCAGAACAGCTGCATTTCTCTGGGACCATGTCCAATCTTGGGGTCTAATCCCCCCTCACAAACATGAGAAGCCTCCACAGAAGATCCTCTGCACCAATCGATCTATACAGCCAAAGCCCGAGAGCCAATCAGAGGGCGGCTTTTCCATGACCTTCTTTCCAATCACAGAGAATCTGAGCAGACGTCTCGTATCGGCTCTTTTATCCCAGGCTGCTAAAAGAAACAGAGTTGGTTTGGGAAATTTACAGTCTAAGCATACAAGTTGTCTCTCTTTACTGAGACACCTTTTATTGACATACTCGGGAGAAATAATCCACCTAGTCATTCTGTCCTTAATTTCTGTCACTTTGCTTCATTTCCTGTCTGTAGGCCAGGAGAGGGTGATAGAGAGGGAGGCAAAGACAGAAGGAGTGAGAGATACACTACGGATGCAACGCATATAAAAATGGAAATGTTGCAGATGGAAAAAGGAGAAGAATGAGAAAAAGAGACATGAACATGCAGAATTCTTGCAGGTCTTTGTCTAGGGTACATTCCTGAGAGAGAGAGAGAGAGAGAGAGAGAGAGAGAGAGAGAGAAGGCGAGAGACACAGACAGAGTGAGCTAGAGAGAGAGAGATAACAGGCTTTGCATAGGCTGTTACAAAAATATTCAAATTCTCTTTGAAGTCTCTTGCCTTCTCTTCCCCCCTTCCCCTTCCTCCCTAGCTGTCTCTTTTCCATGTTCTGTAATTCACCATTCTGTCTCTGTGCTCATACAGAATAAATAATGTGAGCCCAGTTCAGTCTCTCTTCTCATCATTGTTAAAAAAAATACTCCAATGCCCCCCCCCCTGAAGGGGAGTACGTATGTCCGGGCGGAGAGTTCGTGTGTCCTGAACGGGGAAGTAAGTGTGTACTGAAGGGGAGTTCGTGTGTCTGGACGTGGATTTTGTGTGTACAGATGGGGAGTAAGTGTGTACTGAACGGGGAGTAAGTGTGTCCGGACGGGCGGGGAGTAAGTGTGTACTGAAAAGGAGTTTGTGTGTCCAGAAGGGCGTGGAGTTCGTGTGTCCGGTTGGGCGGGGAGTTCGTGTGTCCGGATGGGCAGGGAGTTCGTGTGTCCTGAATGGGGAGTAAGTGTGTACTGAAAGGGAGTTTGTGTGTCTGGACGGGCGGGGAGTAATTGTGCACTGAAGGGGAGATTGTGTGTCTGGACAGGGAGTTTGTGTGTCCGGACGGGAAGTTCGTATGTTCTGAACGGGGAGTAAGTGTGTACTGAAAGGGAGTTCGTGTGTCTGGACGGGGAGTTCGTGTGCCCGGACTGGGAGTTCGTGTGCCCGGACTGGGAGTTCGTGTGCCCGGACTGGGAGTAAGTGTGTACTGAAGGGGAGTTTGTGTGTCTGGACGGGGAGTTTGTGTGTCTGGACGGGGAGTTTGTGTGTCTGGACGGGGAGTAATTGTGTCCAGACTGGGAGTTCGTGTGCCCGGACTGGGAGTAAGTGTGTACTGAAGGGGAGTTCGTGTGTCCGGACGAGGAGTTCGTGTGTCCGGACGAGCGGGGATAAAGTGTGTCCGGACGCGAAGTTCGTGTGTCAGAACGGGGAGTAAGTGTATCCGGACGGGGAGTTCGTGTGTCCGGAGGGGGAGGTTGTGCCTCCTTACGGGGAGTTCGTGTGTACTGAAGGGGAGTTCGTGTGTACTGAAGGGGAGTTCGTGTGTTCTGAAGGGGAGTTCGTGTGTCCGGACGGGGAGTAAGTGAGTACGTGTGTCCGAGCGGGGAGTTCGTGTGTCCTGAACGGGGAGTAAGTGTGTCAGGACGGGGAGGTCATGTGTCCTGAATGGAGAGTAAGAGTGTCAGGACAGGCGGGGAATACAGTGGTGTGAAAAAGTGCTTGCCCCCTTTCTCATTTCCTGTTCCTTTGCATGTTTGTCACACT
>JAFFST010046071.1:96439-119142 GCA_022414735.1 Noturus placidus | reverse complement strand
GGGGGGGATCTCCACAACCATCACTAGTGCGTAGCATCCACCTGGATGATGCGACGGTAGTGCGCCAGAACCACACCACACACCAGCTATTAGTGGAGAGGAGAGAGTGATGTAGCCAATTCAGAGATGGGGATTATTAGGGGGCCATAATAGAGAAGGACCAATGGGGGAATTTCGCCAGGATACTGGGGTTATACCCCTACTCTTTTATGAGAAGTGTTCTGGGATTTTAATGACCACAGCGAGTCAGGACCTCCATTTAACATCTCATCCGAAAGACGGTGCTGTTTGTGTGTGTGTTACTGCAACACTGACACTTCACTTTCTCTTTTTCTCTTAGTTTATATTATACATTCGTGGGGTTTCACCCCCCACCCCCACACATGGCCTTTAACAATGCCTTTGACAAAAGAAGAACGTATTGAAGTCATTCTCAAAACTGTCGCAAGGTTGTGATGGACTTTAACGGGAAACATGGCAACCACGTCACACACGACATTGCTTCCAAACGTATTAACAAATTCAAAAAGACTGGAACCAACTGAGAAGTGGACGTCCACGTGTTCTTTGACAGAGGATAGAAATGAATTTTTTGTTGAGTGAAATCACAATGTGCATAATTAGACAACTTGGCAACTTCATTTTCAGCTTTTATTCTGAGGGCACAACACCTTTCCCATTGAACTGGAACAAAACCACACGCGCACTTTTCCTTCTTGTCTTTCCCTGTTTACCTTCGGGGTCCGGTATTAGTGATCACAAGTCTGCGAGTTTAAATCTCAGGACGGTCTCAGAAGCCAGACATCAGACAGTACATAATCCTTTAAGAGTTAGACCATAATGATGACCTGACACGAATACGAACCTCTGATATCAAATCACCAGACTCATCTACCACACGGTGCTCAGGGCTGTAAAACTCTTCAGCGGGATTTGAAAGCATCATACCTCAATTGCTGAGGTATTCAGCTTCAGTGATGGTCTCTGTAGCAATGCTTTGAAAATAATTACACTAAAACAAAGTCATGCCACTAACGACACAGAGAAAGCTGAAATTATAGAATAAGAATAAAATACAAGGTTTCTTCATCTCTATTAGGAAAAGTGAGACTTGTTCAGTATTGGGAGAATAAGCAGGATTTCGTAAATCACACTGAATCAGGAAATGGTTGTTTGGGGATGGTTTATAAGCCACTTTTCCACCGCGCTCTCCGGCTCGACTCGACTTGCTTTACTTTTCCGAGCTTGCTTTTCCACTGCAGTTTAGTGCCGCCTCAACGCGGGTGCCATCTTCCACTTGCCTTCATGCAGGAATAATGTTGTATTATGGAAGTCCTGTACAAATACACGGTCAGGCCGTATTTCAAACGCCTTTCCTGTTCACTGAACACGGGGCCTATTAAAGATGTAAAATAACGGCGTGGACAGTACCACAGTGGGAAACCCCCCAAAAAGCGAGCAGAGTCGAGCCGTACCGTGCAGTAGAAAACCGCCATTAATCACCAGAGGCCTCCAGTTTTAATATCTGGCAACCCTGATCTAACTTGTAAGAAAGATCTCACTTCATGAGTGTCCATTTTCACAACAGTGTACACACGCTGTACCACGTCTAACCATTCCTGAACCATGAATTCCTGAAAATAGATTCTAAGTAATATTAATATATTAATATTTAATTTGCCTAGAAACTAGATTAGATGATTTGTGTTATCCCATCTATTGTGTTCTCTCAACACACCTCCTCTTCTCTGTGGGCTGAAGTCAGCAGGAGACGCTAAACTCCAGTGGGTAAAAAAAAAAACCAACACACCGTGTGGTTAGACACACGCACATGCAAAAGCCTGGTGTTCGTTTCACAAGGGCAGCTGGAAATATCCATCTCTCGTTCAGAGGAACGGACACCAAGATGAAGCCAGCAACAGCTTAAAAAAATTCACAGTTTGAACGCTAATAGAATTCTTTTTTTTGCTCCTTGTCAGTAAACCAACACTTTCTCTTGTTTAAGCTTTTACTTGCCTAAAGAAGGTCTTTTAATACAAATAAACCCTGGACTTTTTACATACTTGAAAAAAATGAAAAGAGATATGAACAAACGTGTTCATTTCATTCACTTATAATTAAAAAATAAAGAATATTTGGAATGAATCAAATCTTTATGATGTGAATAGAAAGCCAATGGGGCTCTTGCTACACTCATTATAAAATTGTAGGTGAGAAGTGAACACAGACGTTCCTTTGACACGCTCATAACAGCTGCAAGGTTTGTTTATCACCATTTTTTTACGTGTGTGTGGATGCAGCTGTTTTAGAAAAAGAAAAAAGAAAAAAACACCACCTGTGAGTGTGTGAAGGTCTGCCATTTATGACAACTGTGCACACAAACAAAACACTTCTGAGAAGAAGTTAAAATAAATGTTGATCATTTTATTTGGTGGAAAAGTAAAGGCACCCCAGGAGATTTCAGAGGAGTCGTCAATTTTTCAAAATTCTGACTGGGTGTAAAAATTGATACCAGAGCAAGATGTGTGTGTGAGTGAGTGAGTGTGTGTGTGGACAAGAAACAATGGGTCGAATACTTCATTTCTCTCCCATGAGAAGTTTGGTCATGATTCTCCCACCCTCCAGCTGCTCCCTCTTTCACCTTCACTATGTCCTTCTCTGTCTCTCTCGCTCTCTCACACACACACACACACACACACACACACACACAATCTGACATCAGGGTTGGCAAGAAAGGAGGAAAAGAAAACGAGGGGGATGATGACCTGACCCTCCTTTCCGTTTACAAACACACACACACTCAGTGTTCATTTAACTCTGTTACAAACCCTGAAAACAGACAGCTCCCTTTTCAAATCGAATAAAACGCACTTCACCACCTGCTGCTTAAAACCTAACAGAATTATCAGAGAGGTAGTGTGTATGTGTGTGTGTGTGAGTGAGTTTGTGAACAATCCACCGGACTGGCATCATGCCTGAATGTCCTCTGCTGAAAACCCCATGAAGCTCATTTACACTGATCTTAGATCAGCTCTTTTTGTAATGTAAGGCAATCACAGACATACTAATCTGATCTCAGGCGTTTTCAGACCTGAATATCTGTGCTTTTCTTTTAAACGGGGACTTTAACTATTAATAATAGATTATTAAAATCATTGTCAATTAATCTCATTATCGATTAGTTGGTCTGCGGATGTCACGTTTACTCATTACATTACTTCTGTTCCGAAAACACGCTTTGGAGAGTAAATACTAAAGTTATGTCCCAAATGACGTACTATACACTTACATTATGCACTACCGTCTTGCGCAGTGTTTCTCAACCGGAGAAAAGTTTACATTTTTTAAAAATAAAAAATGTGTTTTTTTTTGTTAAACGTATCAAAACATATTCAAATGAGATGTTTTAAAATTAATCAATTTAGTTATTCGCAAATATCACGTTAGCTGAGCTGACGATCGTCCATTGATGAATGTATTTTACATTTATTTACAAATGAGATGATGATTTGCAAAAACCTGAGTGGTAGACAAGTTCAAATGTTGCACTGATGGATAAAATAAACAAAGGATAATTCAGAGAGTAAAATTACGACGTAAAAATAAAATCTTGCAATGTTTTGATTACATTTTACGGTTAATATTATTCATGTTAAATATTAATAAAATAAAGCAGCATATATAGAAACGACTGTTTAATATATAGCCTATAATTGTTGTAGAGTGAGGGGGTCCTTGTGGATTGTTCGAAATATGCTAGGGGTCCAAAACTCACAAAAGCTTGAGAACCACTGGTCTAGTGTATGAATTTTAGAAAGGTACTATCATCTCAAATGGAACACGTTAGTTTTTTTACTAACCCAAAAGGTCGCCGCCCCCAATCCGATTAATCGGAAACAATCATCCAACTAATCGAGTATGAAAATAATCGTTAGTTGCAGCCCTACTTATTACAATGTTGTATTTTCTACTCTGCTCAGTTGGCTTTAACATGGGAAACTTTTCAAAGCTTAGCAAAATGTGTTTATGCAAGTCACATGTGAGTAAACTGTCCTCTGATTGGTCAGAGTGTGCCTGTTTATGTTACAGGGTTCTGCTCATAGCGCTCTTCTAACAAGATAGATAAACAGCAGCTGCGTGAGCTTATTGTGTCTTTCTTTTTAGCTGTAGTTATAATAATTTATGCAATTTATATGTTCCATGGAGCGATTAAAGCCCAGCATCTTGAGACACTCGCTAAACATTTTGTAAATCTCTGCATTTTTGAAAGTTGTTCAGAAATATTTTCGTCGGACCACATTTCAATGAGTATTACCTCCTTTTACCTCATCTTTGGTCCTAGTTAAACTGCGATTCATGTTGCCAGCCATCAGCAAAACAAACACCCATTTCATGTAACCAGTTCCCATCATGCATTGCTCTACGTGTTCTGTTCGTTGGTCTGTTGGGTCGGATTGATTTATCACCACGAGAGAACCGCTCCAGAGTTTGTTTGCACTCGGGCTGAGACCACCTCGTTCGATCGATTGTTTTGGTGCGGATCCAAACGTGACTGCCGTGTTCAGATATGTCTAAACGAACCGATCCAAGGGAGAAAACACACCAGGTTCCGAAACAACCTCTCCAAATGAGCCAACTGTGAAAACGCCTTTAGCCATAGTAGGTGAAATGGCCTACATAACTGCCTGCTCTTGTCTGCATGCGAGCAAAAACGTTGCAGTCATACTCTCTGACCTCTTCTCATTGCCTCCACCATGACACCACCCTTTCTTCACCCTTGTTTTTTCACTGTGAACATTACAACTGTTTACGATATCATTTCGATTGTAGCTAACACATAGGAGCAGCTTACTTTATAATAGTTCTAGGTTGAAAAGGCTTTAACAGCCCATCTGAGTTGAAAAAGTTATCACAACATTGCTGGATGACATTTGAATACGTCCCAGTAAATGGACTTGGAAATGAAAAGAATACAGAATCATAGTGTGAAGTGACCTTTGGGAAATACGCTACTCTATGGCTCCACAAACAGCCGAATTGACCTTTTGAGATCTACAGTACAGCAGCGCTCTACAAATGGCCAATTGTGATGGCCAACTGTAAATAGACAATGTTGAATGGCTGTTTCGTCAGATGGGGATTAAACGTTTGGGCGTGGAGGAAGGGAGTGGTATTTTTAGTAGTGTACCACCACCCGCTCCTCTATCCCTGCATGTTACATTTCTATGGCGTGAGCTTCCTGAAAGGGCTCTGCACTGGTATGGACAAACGAGGGGAAAACCAAATGGAGCTCCAACTGTTAAAAGAGGAAGGACTTTAGGATTTTAAAAAATGCAAATGAAAACTAATAGCACTGATGTTAACTGGTGTCTATTAGTTGCGGTCAGTGGAAGTGGAGCTTCACTACACAAGAGCTACTGTTGCCTACAGGAAGAAGCTTTAGTGGGAATTCCCATTACAAAAAAAAAACGGCACTTTTCAGACTTGATCTGAGAACAGTTTTGCCCTCTGGCTCCTCATGGTTAGGAGAGAGGTACAGATAACTGATTCACACTAACAAGACAACCTCGTTTGTGGCACGACAGTTCATCTGCAAGTATCCTTGTTGATATGATGTCACTGTGTGAGCTATGAGAGAATATGATGTTAGGTGGTACATGTACTGTATTGTGCAGGAGTCATGGGCATGTAAAACAATTCTAAATACAATGATGCTTTCAAAATAATGGAAAAAATGTATGTCTATATATATAATAATTATTTGAAAAAAATATCTAAGTATAATAAATGACTATGAACTAAATCATACCTCTATTTGATGTGAATTCTCTTAAGTACATACCGCAGTGTTATAAAGTATCTGAAGACTTTGGCTTTGTTTCTGCACATCCCAGAACAACCTTAATTATTATTTAAATCTAAAATATGGTTTGTCTTACTTATTATTAATATGTATTATATATTAATTATTTTTTCTTGGGAAATCTAAAATTAGCTTTTGTCTAAGGATACTTTTTAGTTAAACGGACTCTCACATGAGTCTAAAACTACAGAACACAGTAGATTATCAACTTAGACTGTGAAAACGTCTACTAAACGATGTTTCCAAATTAAAAAAAAAAACAAAAAAAAAAACATCGTATTTAAGACAAATATAATGAAAGAGATCTTTACATGCATTGGAGATCAATGCAAGTCTATGGAGGTACTTACTTATGACAAATGTGCTACACCTGAGCTTCATTAGTGCGTCTAATACTGCTATCTTGGTCTCCAATAAGTACTGTATAAATGTGATTGCCTGACATCATACTGAATTCGTGAAATTTGTTAGTTCCTCTTATCACTTACATTAATATGAACGATAAACATTAGATCCCTTATCCACTTCTGTTTTTCTCTCTTGAAGTTATTAAAACAAAAAACACACATTGTCATGTTATTAAAAACAAACAAAAAATAGTCATGAAGACTTTCCTTTGGTGGAAAACTTCCGGACTGTTACAAAGCTCTGACACAAGACTCCTTCCATAATTGATGCTCACCAGTCACTTTAATAGGAACACATGGATTTATAGGAGTATAGTTGGAAACGTAAAAAAACAATTAAAATAGGAATTTATACTGTTATCTAAATCGGCCAATCATGTGTCATCAGCACGATGCATAAAATTGTGCAAATACAGGTCAAGAGCTTCAGGTAATGTTCACATCAGACATCAGCATGAAGAAAAGATGTGATCTCTGTAAATTGGCATGGTTGTTGGTACCAGATGGGCTGGTGTGAGTATTTCAGAAACTGCTGATCTGGGATTTTCACACGCACAAACAAAAAAACAACAACTGATTAAGCGACAGTTCTGTGGGTGAGAAGGCTTGTTGATAAGAGAGGATGAATAACTGCATGGATGTACATGTGTTCCTGGATGGTGAGTATATATAAATGTGTCGTTACAGAAGAAGTCACCAACGATTGTACATTTTTCTTTGTTTTTTATTAGCCTTATATTATAATTAATCAATTTGTATAGCGCTTTTTACAATGGTACATTGTCTCAAAGCAGCTTTACAGAAATATCATTTTTACATTTACAAGTGACTTACTAATGAGAGCACATTCACACACCAATGGTAGCAGAGCTGCCATGCAAGGTGCTAGCTTGCCATTGGGGGCAACTTAGGGTTCAGCATCTTGCCCAAGGACACTTCGGCATGGGATCACCCGGGCCGGGATTCGAACCGCCAACCCCACGATTAGTGGATTAGTGGACAACCCGCTCTACCGACTGAGCCACAGCCGCTACATATTATGTAGATCGTCTGCCATATAAGTCCCTGTGAAATAGTTGTTACTATAGAAACAATTAGGGGTCGACCTGACTGATCGGTTTTGCCGATTAATTGGCACGATAACTGGTCGCCGGTACTATAGGTTATGACCACAGATGTGTCCGTCGTGGGAGCAGCTGAGAAGGGTCCGCTGTCGTTATACAGTACGAGAGCGGCCTCTAGAGGTGAAATATAAATCGATTGCTAGCAAATTTTGTTGTGTTTGTTGTGTTGTTGTTTTTTTTAATTCATTCTAGATGTCTCTATCTGGATGTACTCTATTTGTTATTTGGAGTTTTACTTTTTGATTCGGTTTGGATGTATTTACTTTAATAGTTATATAAATATTTATATATCATTTATTTTCCTTTAAAAGAAAAACTACAGTACATTTTAATGGTACTGTTTATTTTTGTAATAAACATCAGCAATATTTTACTTTGAGTGTTATGTTTTCATTTAGTACTTATTTTAAAAGCTAATCGGTTTATTAATTGGTTATCCCGAGGTACTGACCAACTTGGTTATTGGTATCGGTAAAATCCACTATCGGTCGACCTCTAGAAATAATAACGAATATTAGAACGAGTACACTGTGATATAAACCTGTGAACTGCCTTGTAGCTGGTGCTAATGTTTGAGCTGATGTTATAGACAAATGTATAAACACCTTCTGAGCAGTCCGATTTAGGAATTCAACAGCACGGTGGTATACAGAAGACAATAGCTTCCATATAGGGTAGGAGGTACAAACTATTAAAACGGTCTAAAAAGGCTCAGGTAAGGATTTGTTTAGAAATACTGATATCTGACCTGTCTTAAGTGTTTAAGTATCGAACATTTCTCTCACCGCAGACTGAAATAGCAACATATTGAACTGTAGAAACACTAAGACTTCGGATGTCACATTAGGTCAGAAATATCTCTAGTTAAACCAGTGGTCCATGTTATGAGCAAAGGCATGTGTAACATAACCCTAGGGATATTCATGTAAGATTCTTGACAGGAGAAGTTGGTCTGACGCAGATCTCAGATCAGTTCATACCTGGATCTTGGATCAGTCTAAGAGCTTTTTTGGGTGTTGCTGAAGGACACGGGGACATTGTGGTGCATGGATAAACAGTGTATAAAGGCAGCAGGGTAGGAGACAGCAACAGGAATGTAAAACATTACCCATGAGCCTTTGTGTCAGACAAAAACATTTGTATGGACACAAACAAGCCTAATTATTCTGTTTTTGTTTTCTTCCTCACAATAATACACACATATTCTGTATTTATATGGGGCAGTGGTGGCTTGACGTTTAAGGCTCAGGGTTACTGATCAGAAGGTCGGGGTTCAAGCTCCAGCACTGCCAAGCTGCCACTGTTGGGCCCTTGAGGAAGGCTCTTAACCCTCTCTGCTCCAGGGGTGCTGCATCATGGCTGACCCTGCACTCTGACCCCAACCTCCCAACAAGCTGGGATATGTGAAGAAAAGAATTTCACTGTATATGTGAAATTTCTAATGTATGTGACCAATAAAGACTCATCATTATATACTACAATCACAAGAGATTGCTGATGTTTGCTAATATAGCAGAACCTCTGAATCTTTGGTTGGTCGTTAATGCTAAAGTGTAATTACAGTAATATTATTTTTTTCTTCAGATGAGGAAAATGTTAGCATTCCCAACAATTTATGTCGATACGTCTTTATGTAATCCGAATGTGGCGGTTCTGAAGGCTACACCTAGCTATACTATCAGCCTCAGTCATTAGCTTGCCTCTGCTTAGCGTTACCATTTCCAAGGTATCGTGACTTTAATCCCTTGAACTTTATTCACGTCAAAAGCATTTTGATTGCATCAGTCAAAACACAGCAGAGTCTGTTTTTGTTTCTGTTCCATCAAACTCTTCTCTCACTCTCACACACACACACACAGTTACACTTCTGTGCATCATATTATGCAGCCTGAACTGCGTGTCTCGGTAACTGCAACCATTTCATTGTAATGTTCAACCTGGTCCTTTACACACAGACATTAATCATATCACTTTCACACAGCACACACCTGGGACACTTACGCATCATTCCTGCGCACAACTGTGTGAGAGATAATCTATGCACGTTGGTCTGAAGGGACTAATATAATGACGGACTGGCTTGAGTGTTTGATTGGGTCTGGGCTAAAGAGCCAGTCCCTCGTTCTTTGCCTCCTCCCTGTCTTCTGTGCATCTCAGTGTCTCTCTCTCTCTCTTTCTCCTTCTCCGCATTCTGTCGTCATCTCTCGCTTCATCCCTCTCTCTCTGACTATTTCAGTTCACATTTCTACACTCAGTTCCCTAGCAACACTCATTTGGCTCTTAAATACACCATCTCCTAGTAGTGAGATTCTCAATCACTTCACTTCCTCTTCACAAGAAGCACAGAAATGTATGTATAGTGTTTATGTATATATATATATATATATATATATATATATATATATATATATATATATATATATACACGTTAAATATAGAATGAACACTGAGTACTATCTAAATTTTCAATTTCTGGCAACATGACGATGTACTCGCGTTGTAAAACGTCACCACTGGCATTTATCTACAACAGGCAGAACTGAAGTCTTTGACATTATGGGTCATATGGTACTTCGAGCAGGATCGTAGGCTAGCTAGTGGATTTAAATGACACGGAAATGTCATTAGGCTCAGACAAACCGTACATAGGACGTCAAATAAAGTTAAAAATCGCTAACGTAAGTAATCATTTGAGAGCTACGACAATAACAAGCGAATTGCATTTGTAGACGAAGTTGGCTGAGAGTTCGTCTGCCATTATTTTCGAGCTCCCTCATCAGCGCCTTGACTACTGAACTAGGGCGATGATTGAGACGCACCCCTGGTGAAGTGATTGTGCAGAGCCGAAAGAGTTAACATTGTATGTAGTGCTGTACCATCATTAAAAGGGGGCCGTATAGGATGATATACCGTGATGTACGTAATGTAACGTGCCAAACAAACTACAGCTGTGTCACATACTTATGCATTATTTAGACAGGTTTGTTTTTGCTTCCATATTTTCTCCCCAATTTGGTCACCTGCTAGCTCCCACCCACCAGCGCTCCCCTATCACACAACAGCTACCCACCTGGGAGTTAAACACGGTTAAATATCAGCAGCAAATATCAGCAATGTTGCGGTGTGTAAATATAAAAAATAAAATAAAAAACTAAACTGTTAACATTTATAATAAAATGATGGTATAATATTGGAGCGTTTTATGTTGATACTAAAGCAACGTAGCACTCAGTCTGTGGCTGTATTAAATTAGAGACTAGTTAATATTTAAATTCATTAGAATATTTGAGGTTTTAAATTATCGTAAATTGAATTGGACCACCCCTAATACACACATTACGGAAAGATGATTCTGTGAGGCGACAATATAATTATGGCAGCTGTAATGAAATGTTCTGAAGGACCCATATTACCTAGCAGCAGATACTATCTCTCTCTCTCTCTCACTCTCTCTACACACACACACACAGCTGTTTTTACAAGGATGCTCTGCTTCTGACGCAGGACATTGGCGCTAGTGTGTGCATGCTGTCAGCAGACCGAACGCTGAGGGGAACGCAGTGGAACAGCCTTCAATTTGTGTGTGTGTTTTAATGACTTGGTGGAGACGTGTGGCGTCACTGGCTTGACAGAAATTTGTGCACAGAGCGAGAAACAGGACAGCCATTATTTTGAGTGACAGCAAGACTGCAGATAGCACCGGCATCATTTCCTCATCCTCACATGACAGTGCAGAAATACAATCGTCTAATCAAAACACTCTGGCTTGCAATGAGCGCAGATCCAGAGAGTCTATTCAAAACAAAACCGATTTCATTTAAGGTACAAAATATATGACCATATTTATGAGGAATGAGTATGCAAATTCACACAAACACATTCATATAGATTAAGCTTTTTTAATTAGGGGTTCAAGCAGGAAGTGCTGAAATTCTATTGTTTTTATAATGATGGTATTATTATTATTATTATTACTATTATTATTATTATTATTCTGCCCTAAAACCTTCAAATGGTTTGAAGTGGGCGTGGCCACTTTACATTAAATGGCTATAACTCATGAAGGGAATGAGATATTTTCACCAGACTTGGGACTTGTGTAAGGGCTCAGTTTGAAGACAGATATAAAATGAAATTACTGAGCATAACCAGCTGGTGGTGCTGTAACAGGACAAAACATGAAATAGGCGGTAAATATGGAAACATTGCTCCAATCAACCTGAAATTATCGAAGCAGTGTCATTGTCCAAGCTCCCATTAGGGTCTATGAGGAAAGTTGTGAATCTTGAAAAACACGGCCACTATCGGCCAATCGATGTTCAGCAACTGTCAGACTCATATCGCTCATGGTGTCCCGCCCATGTTGTAAGATCCTAAAATATAAAACGTCATCTCTTAGTAAGCATACGAGCTCTCACAATTGTTCATAATGAAGCAGATTGACACAGATTCATTACTCCAACGCTGTAAAGACCGCTAGAACATGATTAAAGTTTAAAACGGAGACCACCTGATTACCTCTCAACATAGGAGTACCAATTTGGAGATGTTACTTTTAGTGACACTAAACTTCTGACTTCTTTGTAGTCTTGTTTTTCATGCAAAAGTGTGTGGAGTATTTCAGGAAGTGCTTCTTAAAAGCAGTGTGATGCTGCAGAAGACGTTGTGGCATCTTGTGACTGTGTGTGGAAGTATGAAAGGCCTCTATGTGGAGCATCCAGGCTCCTGGGATTACTGCAGGCAACAGAGGATGCAGGCATCGTCATACTTGTTTCCCGATTTATTTCAGATTTGTTTCAGCTTTATCGCCTACAAGTAAGAAGGGCTAACATTCAGAGATTTAGATGAACTATCTGATATTAGTTCTCTTATGACTGCAAATCTCGCCATTTCAGAACACGCACATTACCTGAATACTATCGTAAATATTACTCTGTATTTAGTGAAGGTTTCATCACATTCCTAATATTTAAACAAAACGGATTTCGTAGAGGAGAAAACTCAGGTCTCGGTCATGACCAATCAGGACAAGGAGGTAGAAAACTCCACCTCTTTTGCTAGCCTTCAGTGAGCGTGTGTTTTTAAAAAAAAAAAAAAATTTTTATTGGGTGTGGTTTCAGACAAAATAATAAAGTGGATGTATATTTACATTTCAAACACGTCAGTTCACTTTAATTACTACCTCAATCTTCGCTCTACTTCCACTGCTCATTAATGCTGTGTCCTGTAGACCTCCTGTGCCGACCACAGATGTTTCTAATACATTTATGCTTTTCTCCTTATTTATTGACTTCAGTGTTACTGTCCTGTTGTTGTTTCGCTGTACTGATATGTCATGGTTAAGATTTCATCGTCAGCTGCCGAACGTTAAACAGTCACCTTTCCTGGTAATGTACTGGCTTCTCTTCACACAATTCCTTGCACTACCGGTGTGTTCAAATCCTCCTGGCAATGGCTGTGGATATTTTCCCTGGAAATCCCTGGATTTAGACTCTGGTTTGGATCGTCTTTCTGATTTATTACCTTAAAATTCGAGTGTATATGCGCATGAGTAAAATAAACTGTTTACACAAACACACACAAGGTAGCAGGTGGTTGCTTCAAGTGCTACTGGAGGCAATTAAACACATAAGCAGCATGGAAGAGAGAGAAAAATTGTGCTGCCTGCTCTCTGTGTGTGTGTGTGTGTGTGTGTGCTCTAAATCGTCTCTGTCTGTGTGAAAATCACCAGCAGCAGGCTTCACCCGTCTGCATTCTGAGCAGCTGAGAATGCCGCTCTTCCCCCTGAAGGCCTGCGACACACCGTCGTACTCCAGTTGGTCCGTGACCTTTGACCCTGGGAGGCAGCTGGCAGAGGATTGTGTACCGCAGAACAGAAGACGGCTTTGTGTTGTCATGAGTTACAATTAGCAACAGTTCTGTCACTGGGTCAGTGCTGTAATAATAATGATGAATGTGTTAACCCCATTAACACCAGGTGATTCGAATAACAGACAGATGAGTGTGTTGGGAGCCACAAAAGGTTTAGTGAACAGTCACAATGAAGGAGGCGCGGCCTCTGTTCGGTCATTCCAAGAGGCATGAAACCCAATGAAGGAGGCACGGCCTATGTGTCAGGTGGTCGTGGCGAAGGAGGCGTGGCCTGCGCGTTAGGCGGCCACGATGAAGTGGCTCGGCCTGCGTGTCAGGCGGCCACGATGAAGTAGCTCGGCCTGCGCGTCAGGCGGCCACGGTGAAGGGGCGTGGCCTGCACATCAGGCGGCCGTGGTGAAGGAGGCGCGGCCTGCGTGTCAGGCGGTCGCAGTGAAGAAGGCAGAGTGTGTGAACAATACATTTAACAAGCGGACACAGTCAGTACTGTCACTAGTCTAAAGCCTGCAGAGTAATTCTGAAACACGAGGCCATGTTTCACAATCCCTGGATATGCAGTAAAAATTCCAACACGCCCTCATTTACAGTATGCTCAGCTCTCAGGGGGTCTGCAGAACCTCGCATGTTTTCAGTTAAGCTGAACGAAACCCTCAAAAAGCCTGGCTCTGACTGTCACCACCCCGTTCATCCCTCTCTCCTCTCAGATCTTCACCGCCATCTGTAATCCTTGCTCAGACCTCTTCTTCTCTGTAATCGATAAAAACATGCGCTCAGCTAGCAGGCACCGATGTTCACCGTGCTTCACCAGCATCACGTATCAGGAGACGCTGTGCTAATTATGTATCACCTTTTATTTAGATCATCAGAAGGATTTCACAGCCTGAGCTCACATGGTCTGCACGATCTTTGAGCTATTCTCGGTATTTGAGCAGAAAATCGGTCTCACGACACGACGTCTAATACATCTGGTATTTACAGCACACGACGTAAACGACTGCATGTTTTATGCATGTTGTAAATAAAAATTGGCTCAGTTTCCCAAAAGCACCTTAATCATCGTTAATTATTATTACCACAACAATGAACAACAACCTGCTGCTGTTAGGCTCTTTAATTATTGACTACCACTAAGCTGCAACAACAAGCTCCGCCCACGCTTGGTTACTGTTGCTACATAGGTCAAACTTTTGAAAAATTAAGCTCAGGGTCACTGAGTTTTGACTACAACAAGACATAACAGATCAGTTTTTAGGGAGCACGAAGAAAGCGCTGATCACATGGCCCTCAATAGTAAACAAACCAACTTATAACAAACAAATGATAGCAAAAAGAAAACTCCACGCATCACAATGCTAATACTACACGCTTTAGTTTGTTTATTACGGATAACTTTCTGTTTGATTAGACACGTCTTTAGACGAGGCGGCTGTGGCTCAGGTGGTAGAGCGGGTTGTCCAATAATCGTAGGGTTGACAGCTCGATTCCCAGCCCACATGACTCCACATACCAATCGTAGGGTTGGTGGTTGGAATCCCGGCCCGGGTGATCCCATGCCGAAGTGTCCTTGGGCAAGACACTGAACCCTAAGTTGCCCCCGATGGCAAGCTAGCACCTTGCATGCAGCTCTGCTACCATTGGTGTGTGAGTGTGCTCTCATTTGTAAGTCGCTTTGGATAAAAGCGTCTGCTAAATGAATAAATGTAAATGTAAATGTAGACGCTGAGCAGCATTACATCGCCCTGTCACTGACAACGTTTACATGGACAGCAATAATCTAATTATTAACCTTATTCTGAATAAGGACAATATTCTGATTATGGTGTTTACATGAGTTGCTTTTAGAATACTTCTTTCATGTTCATGAGTTACATGGTATAGAACATAGAACGATTAACGTCACACGTCCCCATGCCACGCCGTCCGACGTTCCCTCCAGAATTTCACATATCGACATACAGTTCATCTTCGTTATGGTACTGTATACAGTGCTGGGTGTTTCATTTTTAATTTTACGAAAGCTTCAAGTGCGGTTACTTATTTGTCATGCTATACGTGCAAATAGACAACTATTGAAGCCGTGGGCTGCGTCCAAAATCGCGTACTTACCTACTATATAGTAGCTCAGGTACATGTATTTCACTTCCTACTATATAGAACACTACTATATACATGTATTTCTTCTACTATATTGCAGGTAAGTACGCGGTTTCGGACACAGCCGTGCTCTCTTTTTTGGCGTCAAACGGTTGAGAACAGCCATGTGTGATCGTGTCCTGTCACAAAATGTGGTGAAAACTCTCACACGACGTTAATAGTGTGATTAAAAGGTGTGTAAATGTCAGTAATACACGTCGATAATGCGACTAAAACAGGAATACTCCACACATCTTAATTCCATTTGTGTTTACTTCAGAGTATGACTTTAATCAGATTAAGGTAATAAATAATTGCTGTTTATATGCTAGTTTCTTATTTAGAATATTGTTGTCCATGTAAATGTACTGAGTGATTATTTTCCTATAGCAGAATGCCCTGTCACAACGTATTCCTTAAGCCCTACAGCTGACGAACACATGCACCTCCACCAGCAGTTGCTGAACTGTTTAACATATGATTCTTCATCAAAGGCGTTTTTCCCCCCTTTCCTAACCGAATATCTGTTCATTAGCTGATTCATTACAAAGAATTCGGATAATAAAATTAAGCAAGTGTCACGTCCTCAGTCTGTGCATTTGACTGTTTTTCCTGTTCTAAGACACTGAAGATGCAAGTCTGGATGAGAAGCAAGAGCCGACTATTTAAGAAATCGTATCTATACACTGTTAGTTTTGAACAGAGACGAACAGAGTTGAAAATTCTGGAAAAGAAAAAACATGCGTGCGGTGTCCAAATGTACACACACACACCTGGAAACAAACACAGCAGCCTACCTTTGGCTTAAGATGCTCCCTCTGTGAGCAGGTTAAAATCCAGTGAGGTCCGGAGAAACCTGAGTGAGAAAGGACAGAGAGAAGAAACCAGTCATATTCAGAGTGGAACTAAAACAAAATCAGTCGCGGGTGGGACGCAGCTGCAAATCGGACTGCTTTTAGTCCACATCGATTTAGCCAAGTGTTACAGAAACGCTGTGTAAGCACACACGCACACACACACACACAAATCACAAGTATGAGCTATAGCAGCTGCGTGGGTGAGTGTATGTGCCACCTTTGGATTAAACACCCCTCAACACACACACACACAAACACACACAGCTCAAACCAAAAGCAGAAAGAGTCAAGAAAATCATTTTACACTTACTCATTGTTTTTTTTTAACTAAGATTTCTTATTTGTATGCAATTTGGGCTTATACTTAGTGAAACACAATCAAGCCAATTATAAGTACAGAAATATGAAAGATCACCTCCGCATTCATCATGGCACAAAGAACAGACCGCATGAGCGTGTGTGTGTGTGTGTGTGTGTGTGGAAAGAAAAAACCTCAGATCACAGCTGCGCACTGGGCCGCAACTGCGCGAGCCGTCTGTCTGCGCGGCAGCCGGGCTGTGTGTGTCTCGCATGACAAAGAGACGTCTCACCAAATTGTCCACCATGTGCTCTTTTGTAAACTCACGTGCTGAATCCAAAATTAGCATCACAGGATGACTAAACCCAACCGGGGTCCGAGTTTACTGTGTAAACTGGCCTTTTCCCGTTCCTCACAGAACATGTGTAAAAATAAATACAGAATTAGTTGCTTTAAGAGTGTATAAAAAGAAGCAGGACAGCAAAATGTTTGTGGGTTTTAAACAGTGAGTCAGTAGAAGAAGAAGAAAAAAAAATCCTGAGTCAATAAAACTAAACCAAAAGCAAGTATGACTCAGGAAATCAGAGCCATCTGTAGGAAGTAAATCCACTCAAAACTAAGTGTCATAAAATCGGCAGCTATATTATATTGGATAACTAACGACTTTATAGTTATCAGGAAGTGTAAGGTAAAGGAGGAGCTCACAACAGAACCTCCCATAATACCTCAGGTTATAGATTCTAGACATCGACCGATTTTGCTGATTAATCGGCACCGATAACCGATTGCTGGAACTATGGGGTCATCGCCAACAATCCACACCGATAGTTATTCCCAGCTGTGTACGTTGTGGGGGTCATGATAGGGAACGTGAGCGACCTCTAGAGGCGAAAGGCAAACTATCGCTGGCAAATTTTGTTGTGTTATTTGAGTGTTTTTTGATTCATTACGGATTTCTATTTTATTTGTTATTTGGAGTATTATTTATTGGTTCAGTTTGTAAGTATATCTTTAATTTACTTTAATATTTATTAACAGTTAACATATTTATATATTATTTTGTTTTAAAAAAGTACAGTACATTTTCATGGTACACTCAGTATTGTTTATTTTTGTAATAAATTTCAGCAATATTTTCCTTTGAGTGTTGTGTTTTCATTCAGTATCAATTTAAAAAACTCTCGGGTGTTTGAACGGTTATCGACAGGTACTGCCAAACTTACTTAATCAGTTAAAATCCACTCGAAATCAAACTCGAATAGATTCCATGCTATTTTATCAATATGAAACCATTCCACTCTCCGTCTCTCGCTCACTCTCTCTTTTACATCACCGGCATCTATCGTATCGTCCATGATATACCGGTACTGTTCGTCACCATGATAAGAATTTGTCATCCCACATTACTGACAAATGTAGTTGATGACGTTTTTATGTGCCACAGCGTGGGCATCTCACATGTAGAACCAGAACAAGCATGGCGGAAGTTGGAAATCCAACCATAGATGAGGAAGAAGAATTAATCCCCAAAAATGAGCTTCCTCTGTATTACAGAAGTGGATCAGATACAGAAGATCAGTCAAACGTCCAGATACAGAAGTGAATAAAACGTTCGAGATTTGAAAAGTGTGTAAAAAAACCCGGACCAACAAATTGTGGAAGGAGGACAAATTTTTCATTGCCTCAAGCAAAAACACCATCCAGAATACGAGGAAAGTAACAAGTAACATAAGCAAACTGCTTTAATGCAGAAGGGTATTTATTATCAGCGCATTTGCCAGTTGCACTCTCTATGATTAAAATATAATAATAAAAAAATAATTTAGAAAAAATGATTGCAGGAACGAACTGATACTGCAGCGGTGGTGGCATTCTGCTTAGCCAAAGACACGATGCCATTTGTACCACTAATTTGTGCCATGACAGTACAACAGAGGCTGTATAAGTGTTTCCGTTTTCATTTGTTGTATGTAGTTTCATATTTTGAATTTACATTTCAAACTTGTACTTGATTTGAATCATTATTGTTTATATACTGTTTTTGGTGTATTGCAGCACACTTTAAGACTTCTTAATGCTGATGTGACTCAAAACGATAGTGTTGAATGTTACTATTTTCATATCGTCATTTGGATCATTATGGCAAAAAATACACCATGAGATATCGAGATATAGTTTTAAGTCTTTATTGCCCATCCCTTTTGGCATTAATAATCACGTGAACGTGTCCTTGAAATGTACATGTGCTTCATAAAGTAAAGGAATACTCGTGAAACCTAATTTGAATCCTCTGTATCTGTAATTACTACACCCAGAAATTACAACATTGACAACACACAAACCGACAACATTCACATATAATGAGTTATATAATAACAATAATAATAATAATAATAATAATAATAATAAAAATTGTATCTATTGACAGAGACTTCAATGTATTTGTAAATTAAAGTGCATAACTGATTATTTCACAGAAGGAACTGTTTTTTTTAGACTGAAGAGTCTGTGTGTATGTGTTAACAACACATTCTAATGGAAATTGGACATGTCAAAACCTTGGAGAAAGCTGGACAGCTCCACAGTAAGCAGTAAGCCTTTCTCTCATGTCTGTAATGGTTGTAGTTTTGAGTTTATACAATGTAGTCATGGATTTGGAATGTTTATTTGCTACGTTTATTTGCTATTTGTTACGGAAAATTCACGTGACCTTTTTGACGCGTATCAAGGAATTTATTCTGTAAATGTGCCTCGATCGCTTCAATTGAGCGCATACTTTTTTTTGTGCATTTTGGACATTTCATTCACATCCTAGTGTTTCCATCCAGTGCTTTTTTATGCATGATGCCAAATATTGCATAATAATAATAATAATAATAATAATAATAATAGGTATATGGTACAATGCTACTGATCATTCAAAACTGGGCAGTAAATAAATACATTTTAATTTGAATAAATTTCCTAATGAAAATGAAATGAATAAAAAATTCTCTCCTCGTTATCCCGAATGTAGTTCATCAGCCAGGACATGTTTGGTGTCTGAAGTGTGCATCTTCAATTTCTACACTGGTATGAAGTTAATGGGTCTAAAAAGTAATGGAAGTCTATATTTAACAGTTTAAATATTGACTAAATGATCACACAGTTGTGTTGCTTCGCCTGCTGTCGCGAGGTCTAATTTAAAAAGAAAGACACCACCGTCAGTGTGAACGCTTACTTTGAAACTTAATGACGTACCAAGCAATTGATTCTGCCTCAGGATGAAGTTATGACGGTTTCACTCTGCAATGCCATTTTGTCAGTTTTTGTCTATTTTGTTTATTATTTTGTATTTTGTCAAATGATTTAATTGGCAAACTATCGATGACGTTTTTCTTGTTGTTTCTATACCAACTTTGAAATATTGAACATTACGTCCCTGTGTGTGTGTGTGGTCTGTAAGGGGGGTATTCTATTTCTGTCCTGGAGGCAAAAGATTACAATACAAGAACCTAAACCAGATGACATCACTCAGGTGATGGGTTACCTACCTGCTTTCCCAGAATGCACTGCAGGAGGTGTCCTTGCTCAACTCCAACAACAAGAATCAGGTATTTGTTTTCCCTTTTAATTTTCATTTCGAATCAATATGAACAAAGTGATCAAGCAAAATCCAGCAAATAATAAAGACAAACAAACGTGTATACATTTCCAATGCGAAAGGAATTGAAGGATGAAGGAATAAGACAGCCGCATTAACACTAATACACGAGTCTTTCCCACAGGCGCTCATTAAGAATAAATGTATTTTTAATAAAATGTGACTACAGAGTCTTGTGCATTCACTGGGGTTGAACATTCAACACTGAAGGATTACACAGCGTCACACTGAGCCTGTTGTTGAACAACAAAAAAAAACCTAAGATGCACCGATTTATGTCAATCCTTTAATTTAGCTACCGTATTTTCCACACCATAAGGCGCAGTCTCAATTACAGGGTCTATTTCTGTACTTGACCAATACATAAGGCGCACTGTGTTATAAGGCGCATACGGTTGTTATGCCAACCAAAGTCACACAACATTTGTACAGATGTAGGAACTCGTTCCACACATAAGGCGCACTGGCTTATTAGGCGCACGGCCGATTTTTGAGAAAATTTCAGGCTTTTAGGTGCGCCTTATAGTGCGGAAAATACGGTAATCTGATTTTTGAATAAAAGAAACATGAAATGTTTCACCACAAAAGTGGTATATCTTATAAATCTATGGGCCAGATTTCTCATAGTAAATTTTTCAATATAAAGTAAATGCTGAGTGAATGTAAAAAAAATGTGTATAAAAACACAAACATGCTGAGAAGCGTGTGAGGTTCAGAGAGCACTTGTTCTCCAACACTGTAAACCGCATGAAAGCTCCACAACCCACATGAACCCTTTACACACATACAGACACACTGTACTTTCTGTACTCTGCCTGCCGGGATTTTGCCAGGTGTGTCCGTCCTCAACCTCACTTCCTGCCCAGCACATGGCTGCGGCGGAAGATAAAGACCCGGACAGGAAGTAGGGGTCTGTAGGACTCGGCAGAGGAGGTGATGTCAGAGGAAAAACCCCGGCTGTGGAGAGAGAAGCTGACTTGGCACTGATCACAGTGATTGTACAAGAGAGAGAGAGAGAGAGAGAGAGAGAGAGAGAGAATTGAATTGAGAGAGAGAGAGAGAGAGCATGCAAAAGACAGATCACCCTAAAAGAGCAGGAAGAGAATGGAGTATGAGAGTGTGGTAGATTTTTCTCTCATTAGCATCAGCTGCTATTGGATGTCGATCTGCTAGCTGCTTCGTATTGATTTCTGCATTACACAGCTCTGAGAGAGTGAATACACACAAACACACCACAGTGAGTCAGCAAAAAATGCAACAACAATGCTAACTGCTACACACCATCGCTCTTGCGCACATGAACTGTATAGCCACTCATGACCATGGCAGCAAGCTACGGTGCGGCTTGACAGTTTGTGAACCCATTAGAATTTCCTATATATCTGCATAAATATGACCTCAAATGTCAACATTTTCACACAAATCCTAAAAGCAGACATAGAGAACCCAATTAAACAAATGAGATAACAATATTATACTTGGTCATTATTATTTTATTATTAATATACACTATATTATTTATTGTGGAAAATGATCCAATATGTATACATGCCAATTAGACCAAGCCTGTATTTAAGATTCAGTGTGCGTATTAACCTTTTTAGTTTTTAACCGGCATCACAGACAACCCTTAAGATTGATATACAAGGCTTTAAATTCAACACGTGACTGTCGTTGTTGTAGGACATGAGAATGGTACAGGAAATCGATGCAAATCAGCACAGTCAAGTCGAAGCATGGAAACGCATCAGTATTGAACAGACAGCACTTTTCTCAGTAATACACATCAACCAGATATACCAGACGCCGCCACCAGCCCGGACTGACAGTTTGCGTTACTAGTATTTAGTAAGGTGTTTAGTCTTATAAAATGTTATCTTTAAGAGAGTAAAAAAAAGAAATAATACTTTAAATAGCTGCTGAAAACACTGCGATTACAAAGCTATACGTAATATACTATATATATGACTGCATGTTTTTCCAGAGAGGAAACATGTCCAGTTACACACACGTCACATTGACAAAAATACAAAATCAGAAATACATCCAAAACCCCTCTCAATACACTGTCATAACACACACGGTCACATGACGTGCCAGATAGTAACCATACACCCAGAGCTGACACAGAGCTGGTGAACAGGCAGTCCCTCCAGGACTTCGCAGTTTTGCTATCGCAGAAATGGAGGCAAAAATCAAGCGAACTCCACAAGATTCAGAGGAGCTTGCAACTTTTCAAGATTACCACAGATTTGGGCCAAGACGAGTCATGTGATGTCATCAAAACGTGCTTCGAACGTGACGAATAAACAGTGAGAAATTAAAATACGATAACTAGAGACAAACATCGTCTTTTGTGTGCGATGTGAGGACTTTATCAGAAGAGAATAATCATCACACACACACACACATACATACACATATTATATATATATATATCTATCTATCTATCACCGATTAGTCGAGACCGACCGTCGGTCACTTTATGGCCCACGTATGTCATCAAC
>JAFFST010046071.1:72514-96293 GCA_022414735.1 Noturus placidus | reverse complement strand
ACACACACACACACACACACACACACACACACACATATATATATATACACACATACATACATATGTTTTTTATTTACTGTAGTCTATATAAACACACTTAAATAGCCAAGTAGCTCACCATAAGTTATTGCATTACTCATTTCTTCATCTTCTTAGGCTAGTAACAAAATCATGGGTGTGGGCAGGACACTAGTTAAGAAATTTATGATTTGTCCATCCTGATTTACATTTATATAAAAGGTGAAATCACAGCTGGACTGTGAGTAAATCGGAGAGTTATGATTGGATCATTTATACCCAGGTTAATATCGGGACACTTAATCACCAGGAATTAGCCTCAAAATCTGATTATCCTCTCTTGTGGTTCAGGCAGAAAACTATAAAGTACTAAAGTAGCCACACATGGGCACGTACAGCACACACACTCAGCGCCACACAGATGTGCGTGTCAATTTCTCCACACCAGGTCCTGCTATGCTCTGGATTCAATTAAACAGCATGAGCGCAAATCCAGTGTGAGCTTTAGGCTTCTCCATGGCCTTAGTCCGGTCACACGCACACATGCTGGGAATTACAGTGAGCCATGCACATGGAATTTTCCCACGGTGACAACAAATATGAAGCCCAGCCCCCCTCATTCTCTCTTTCCATACATTTCTCTCTCCCTCTCCTTCCTCCACCATGGAGCGATATTATAAACCTGTCAAATAACCCATAATAAGATTTATTGGTAAATGTATGCAATGAAACCCACCATTACTATTCTGTGTAAACAAAGGCAGGCTGCTGTGCAAGTATATGACAGCGGGTCAATAAGGAAAATAGAACATTACGTTTAGCTATGGGTGAGCAATACAGACAAAACTTTATACGATATATTTCAAATTTTGTATGTGATAGTACGTTACATTAGCTAACAAAAGTAATAAACTAATAATATCTGATGGTGAATCGCAAAACATTGACCATTTACCTTTACAGGAAGTAATGGCACCCAATAGAAAGAGAGTATGTGAGATGACAGGTGAAGAGGGCGGAGCTTCCAGGCAGCGTCAGTTAATATCGGAGAATTCAAAACACTAGTGATGCGCTGAAAGGAAAATTCTGAGCCAAAACCGAACATGAAAATTCAGTATGCAATTAGCCGAAAATGAATTTAAAAAAATATATATTATTTGTATAATTGTATTAATATTAGACGTTTCAATCCATATCATGAATTTAATGAATCTGAATTGAAAAACCACAAACCAGTAAAATGATCACACTTGATGACTGTAAAATTATACACCTTTACAAAAACAATATTAAATATAGTATTCTTCATTCAGTTCTGTAACAATCAAAATTGAACAGATTTTTTTTTTATCCAATTATCCAAATAATGTAAAGTTCTAGAAAACTATCATGCTATGTAAAACAGCAGTCAAGTAATGAACTAGGCCTCTATTCTGTATAAGTAAACATATTTCCACTTTAATTAAAGATTATTGTGCAAAACAGCAATGGAACTAAAGCCAACCTATAACTGTAAACAACAGACGTAGCCTCAAGTCAAGAATGAAGATTTGCAGGGCACACGAATTTTAATGTAATTGCTCCGGGTACTCCGGTTTCCTCCCCCAGTCCAAAGACATGCATGGTAGGCTGATTGGCGTGTCTAAAGTGTCCGTAGTGTATGAATGTGTGTGAGAGTGTGTATGTGATTGTGCCCTGTGATGGACTGGCACCCTGTCCAGGGTGTGCCCCGCCTTGTGCCCGATGCTCCCTGGGATAGGCTCCAGGTTCCCCCATGACCCTGAAAGGGAGTAAGCGGTTGAGGATGGATGGATGCTATACACATAGCAAATTGGACTGCTTTCTTTCTATTTAAGCAAAAGTAGCAGATTTCTCTTCAAAAACAAAATTTGTTCAGTTTTCTGGTGGGACAGACAGTTCATCTTCTCATCAAGAACATGAGATGCTGCACTGAATAGTCTATCACTCTCTGTGCTGGTGCTTGAGGCAGATAAATACCTGTGTGCAATCTGCCCAAGCAATGGAAAGCGTAGCTGGGCTTGTTGTGGCGCTGCTGTGGATCGGGGCGTTTTCCTATAGAATCTCGTTAAAAATGTCAGAAAGCGAGGGAGTTTGCGCCTCATCACTCGAGATCGAGAGTGAAATCTGAGCGCAGAGCACTGAGGGGCGGGGCGTGGTGGAATATATTTTCGGCTATTTTTTCTCTTTCAGCCAAAAAACGGTAATGCCAAATTTTTGCCCGAAAATTTTCGCCGGCTGAAATTTCGGTGCATATATACAAAACACATGCAGAAATCATGCCAAATGAATAGGTCTATTGGCTCAACTACTGTTTTATTTGGGGAGAAAAGCACTGCACTTTTGGCACGTTTTTGAGTGAAAACTCCTAACAGTGTACTCCAGTTTTAAACTGCGGTGCTCCAATGTGAAATGCGTAAAGGTATTCAGGTAATCTAATATCATCATAATAAGCATCATTGGCTATCATGACAGTATGGTGTATAAAAATAATATTATAATATATTGTTCAGTAATATTGGCCTACCTGGAAGTAACTAGTGTATTTTATATTCTACAACGCCCAAGAACTGGGAAACACCCAGATAATTGAGAATGGCCACTTCTGCATAGGAGTCATGTTTATACTGCTTACTGCTTTGCTGGACAATAAAATTAGCTTCTTTACGTAGAAGCTAAGCACTCTCGATCATTGTGACCATTGTGTATCATGATCACTCCAGGTTCCTGGATCAGTCTGTAGCCATAGAGAGCCACTGTGTGTCAGCGCTGAGCCTGATCTATGCACAGGCCTTAAAGTTTCCGTCTGGGAACATGTGTAATTAAGAGTAACACCATGATGAAGATGCCTCCAAACTGGTTCAGAGAATAGCAGATGTGTAACTGAGGTCAGTCACGTCACTTATGAATGTGTTGCTCTCTCCTTCCTCATTAATGACATACCTTCAGGAAGAAAAACATATGAATGGAACTTCTCTTTTATGGCTATGATGTGGACTCTGACCAACTCATGACTCATGACCTGATTCAGCTGCCATGTTCATAGAATCGGCTCAAAGCTTGATCTGTGTGTGTTTGGCAGTAGGACAAAATGCTACCGGAGAACAGCATATCTGGGACAGCACTAGTGCAGTAACCCCACTGTGGTCTCGTCATTGTCCACCCAGTTGACCCCATAACAGATTTCAGATTTGTGTTAGAGAATGCCACCGTCCTCCATTGCTGGTTTTGCTCAATGCGTTGTGAGGTCACATGGGCAGTGACAGAAAAGTCAACATTAAACAGAGACCTTCAACCAGCTGCAATCATGTGGCCCGTGTGCCGAGAACTCCACACCCTTCCCTGAGACTCTCCGCACATACACCCACAATTCTTCCTCAATGAATTATTGTCATGTCCTGATATTCATTTCTATAATATCTTAAATTATAATATCAGTATTATAATTGTGGACATTTTAAAAAGAAACTTTTTTCTTCAAAAGGATTAAGCTGTATTATCTCTTACTTGAATTATTTAGGACTTTATTGTAAAATAACTAAACATTACGTTGGTTAAAAGTTGAGGGTTGGCCTGGGGGCGTGGCTTATGGAGACAAAATACACATTACTTGATGCTAATGAGAGAGCAGGTCTGATCAATGTAAAAATCAGGTCTGATCAATGTAGAGATTTAATGGTCCAGTAGTGATGGGAAGTTTAATTATACAGTCCCTCCAGTATTTTGCAATCGCAGAAATGAACGCAAAATAAAGCAAACATTCGGAGGAGCTTGCAATTTTGCTAAATTACTGCAGATTTTGGGCCAAGACATCTTCACAACGCTCAATCAGCCAAGGTCCTTTCTGATTCACGTTCGTCGAACATGAGTACAGCAAAAAAGATCTCATTTACCACCAAACATCAATGTGAAATTGCAATTTTTCCGATTCAAACCGTTTTCCGCATGCAAAACCCCTGCAAGTTGCATTGCAATTTTTTTAAAAACCGCAGCATCATCAAGCATTTCTGACCGCAACAATCACAAAAAAAGAACTCAGCGAAATCCTGTACGGACTGATTTTAAAATATTTATGAGAATCTGGAAAAAAAACCAAACTGATGAATTTTAAATCTTTTTTTGACTGCAGTAGTTAAATCTACAAAGGCAGCTGTGGTGATTTGTCTTAATACACATCTTACTAATAACTTCTCGCAAAGCTGTTGTAAATGCTGACATGATTTCCAAACTCCTCGAGGCTGTTTTTATTCATATTTTGTTGCTTTCATAGGTTTATTTTGTTTTCTTGAATGCAGTGCAAAATCCAGTACAAAACAACAAACGTTATGGCTTAATTTCTTAATATTCAATTATTATGCAGGTCAGACGTTTTCATTCGCATTGCCTGAGACTCGTACATTACATTTACGTTGTATATCGGACGTTGGTGCCTGAAGTTTCATTTTGGTGCTATCTGTATTGGACAATCAGATTATTATATATATATTTTTATAAAGAAAAGCGTTGTATACTTCGACAACATATTTAAGATACATAATTCATATGGAGACCACATTGTTGAGTTTTGAGCTAAAGTTCTGCTAACAAAGTGCCATCAAAACAAAAGATTAGCATAAACTAGTGATAATGGTACAATACCTGGTTCCTATTTACAATGATTTTTAAAAAAGTAATTTCTTAAATTTTACAACCCGCCAAAACATTTTTATATGGACAACTGTTAAAAGTTCCTCATCTCTGAGACACTGAGTAATTTCCACTGTTTGACATATATTAGCTGGTTTCTCCAGCCTATCCTGAAAAACACTGCTTTTAGAATGTTCCACTTCGTAAAATGAAAAGGAAGTGTGTTGTTGCTTGTGGTGAAGCTGGTGAGTTGGTGTTAGTCAGAGGATTAATAATTTCCAGACATATGCGCATGCACACATGCACACACAAAATGTGGTTCCAAGCACACTTCACATTCAGCAAATTTTAGAGTCCCTGGATTACAGTAAGGCTATTTTCACCTCCATTTTTGACAAGCAGGAAAGCATAATTCAGGCCAGAACACATATTACTTATTTTACCTGGTATACTGCTGTTCATGTCTGGGATCATTTCAAACTGCCAATAGAAATTCCCCATTAAAATAATTTGAGCATTGGCTTAATGTATCTGAGAAAACCAGCAAATTGAATAAGTTAGAAACCAGCTAGAAACCAAAATCCATGAGCTAATCGTATGTGATCTGTAGTAAAACTAGCTGCATAAACAATTATTTAAAAAAACTGCTAGACCTAAAGAAGCTTCCACAAAAGACAAACACATCTAAGAAAAAAACAAACCACAATAGAGCTGGGTGACACAGGTGGCTTGTATTTTCAGACATTGTGTTTGCCAGCCAACTAACATGAGTTAACCTGACAAAATCTCTGAGAGGATTTTTAAGTCATACTAACTAGAGCCCATCATTTTCACTACTAAAGCTAACCAGTTAGCATTACAGTAACTGACCGGATTTCATACTGGATTTTATGTCATGTTTATAAACTCTTAATTGTGAATGCTAGCCAGTTAGTTAAGGTGAGCTAACCTGCCAGGATTTCTGAGAGGAATTTTAACTTCCACTGCTAAAGCTAGAATTTCAGAGACTATTTTTGAATTATATTCAGTAAAGTGTACAATTTCCACTGTTGCGGCTATACTATAGCTAGTTATGTAACATTAACTAACCTGACAGGATTTCACTTATTATTTCCCCTGCTAATGTTAGCTAGCCTGATGAAGTCATATTCCTATATATTATGTATAATACTTTTAAACTGCCGACATTAGCCAGCTAGCTAATAAGTGATAAATAGACAGGATTATAGTCATACAACATTACAGCTTACAGACAGATACTTCTTGAAACACCACTCTATAATAAAACTAGTAGGATTTGTAAACGTCAGTGAACAATTTTCCTACTTATCACATAATTGTTAAGGTATTTATCTAAAATATTTATCACGTTATCTTATCAACTAGCTCTACCCAGAAGTGTCCATTTACCAGGATCAGAGACATTGCTTTATAAAAGGACACCGGCAGTGTCGAATAAGAATCTAATAATAAAATCATAAACAATAAAATAATACATAATAAAATATAAACTTCTAATATGAAACTTCCTATAACACACTTATGCTTAAATCATTCCCCACCACAAATTTCACCGGCTATAAATCACTTATACAGATTTCTCCAGTGGTCATGATCTGGAGAGGGAATGTGAACAAGAGGCCATGTGAGGAAATAAAACAGATAAACTGAGAAGAAATAGATAAACAATAAAACACAGCATGAGGAAACAATGCGGCGGAAGATAAACTGCTTAATATAGCAAACCAGAGGTCATTCGGGGAAAGAAAAGAGGTAAATACAGATCGGATACAGTGGAGTCTGATTCTATACATGGATCTGTAATCCGTTTATTTTAGCACACAGTGGAGTTTAAAAATTAATCATTAATAGTTTACTGCATATTACATGGTAATATGGAAAGGAAAACACTTGCAAACTGAAGGGGATAAATTTAGTTAAAATCCAAACAGAGCATGAAAAGTTTCACCAGAGGGCATTAAGATTCATAGTTTCTCTCTCTCTCTTTCTCTCTCTCTCTTTCTTCATAGTTCATAGTTTCTTCATAGTTTCTCTCTCTCTCTTTCTCTCTCTCTCTTTCTTCATAGTTTCTTCATAGTTTCTCTCTCTCTCTCTCTCTCTCTCTCTCTCTCTCTCTCTCACGTGTAACAATCCAACAATCCAAGGTCCAAGTACAGCATGACCTTCTTGGCATTCAATGATGTCTATGGTCCATCATTTTCATTCCCATAATTATTGGTTACAAACAGATGGGTTCGAAACAAAGTTGCAGAGCATGACCAGCACATAATTTTAAAGCGCTTTAGAGTGAAAAACAAAAAAATGATCATACTAAAAATTATGTATTTTTATCAGTTAAAAAGAGAAACAGGCAAGTTTTAAGGAATTTAGCACGTTTAGTAACATAATACAATGATTCAATGGCACTGGATATCTTTTGAAGATTATGTTTATACACCTCAAAAGCCTTAAAGTGAAAAAATTATTCATGTTCCCAATGACGACTACCATCATTAACCCATGTTACCATTTAACCCAGTTACCACTGGAATAGTACGTCAACAGTTAAAAAACTAAAAGTACACTTTGTTTATTTTTTTTTATTTTTTGATTGATTGAAAATAATAGCAGGACACTAAGATTGTTACACGTGTACACACCTGCCCTACATAAATACCACATGTATTGCATTCTATGGTCTGATGTAGCCTGAGATATGTGAATCACATTGCAACCAGCATGCGGAGATGTTTTAAAACACTGCTTAAAACCCACTCTCAAACAGGGGAATAGACTGAATCTGTGGCAACTTTTTAAACAGGGTCACCGGCTCATGTCTGTGCATAGCTCGGGTATGCACAGATGCATCTTTTTGGCATTTAGACAATATGTTTACTAGAGGGTGCAAAGCTGACTGATCTGAGTGGGCAGAGCAGTGCCAGTGGACATTAAAAACAAAGGTATTCGTGAACATATAGTGGTGAATTGAGCATACAGAGAAACTGTTATACATGAGAGCACTTCACTTCTGTGAGCACTGAGCACAGAACATGTGCACGTCCTTTATCCAGAGTCTTTGCTTTACTATTAACGTAACTTTTTAATTAAAGTAAAATAGCCATGACCTAAAGTAAAAAAAAGCTATTTCCTCATTCTGAAAAATGTGAGAAATTGCAGATGACTTATTATTAACTAATTCATTTACCAGTTTCTTACCATTATGTCTTAGTTCAGCTCTACGGTTATTTAAAGGTGACACAAGATCTCTTCAGTACCGATGAAAATCCTGTTACGTGACACTAAATGTATGTGCAACTGCAGTATCGCATTCCCTATCAAAATGTTTATGATGTAGTTTCAAGGCAAACGAAAAGAAAATTGGAAAAAAAAGATCACATGGAATAATAACTGGCACACTGCGAATCAGTCCCCCTGTCTAAGCGGTCTGCTTGAAATAATTTCTGATTAGCATTTTTGAGCAACATTTCAGAGAAAATGGAGGTGAGAGCTCACAAGGGCGATTAAAGGTTTCTGTGTACTTGCATTCTCAAGTGTGCACTTGAACCAACTCTCAGCAAACTCAGAGGTTTTAAGGACAAACTGTGCGGAGCGGTCAGTTTTCCTCAGCTCTTTGCATGAGAACATGTTGAACTCTGGGAGGGGATTGAACCTCCATAATGGCTATTCCAGCTGGCTGGAGAAAACCCTGTCGTCATGGTGAGATCAGTGGGGTCAGCAGGGGTCAACCATGGCTGAGGACGAGAAACAGAGAGCCACTGCAATACATCTGTCCAGAACTAAAAGAAATAAACCACTTTTACTGTTTTTCTTTAGACCATGTTGGATGCTCCAGGTGAATGCAACACAACTTCCTTCACTGCTGATAAATGTTTGGCCTTTTGAGGCTCATTTTACAGCCATAATTCAGGGCGAATATGTGGAACAAATTTCACAAAAATGTCATGCTGTGTCTATTTTTATTAGAATATGAAAGGCAAAAACAGAAACAGGGCGCATGATTCATTATTCTGAAGATCTACACAAGGGCTACTAAGGTACAGTAAATTTTAAGTACTTGGTTTGGTTCTGCAACCAGACCAGGGTCTGCCAGTGAATGACCCCTGATCTACACCAAAGCCTTTTGTAATCATGCGTCGTGTCAAGTTCGTAAACTCTCTGCCATGTTGAGAGATTCTTCCTATTAGTTTCCTTTGAACAAGCATGATCTGTCAGTTATCCATCACTGTCTTTATAGTAGCTGCTTACTGTCCAATCATCTCTCTGAAGACAGAATTTAGCATGAACTTAACTTAATGTACATCAGAGAAATACTATAATATCAGGATCATATCCCAATCACTCTTTCATGTACAACACAGATCATGTTGATCAAGAAAATCCACATTTTATTATTAGAAATGCTAGTAGTGCATCCCAAATCACACACACATACACTATTCTATGCCATTTTGTAGTATAAATAGTGTAATTAGTGTGTTCACACTGAAAAACCCCAAAAGACAAAGTAGACTTTCAGTTCCCAGATGATGCACTCATTCAACCGAAAAAAAAAAAACCAAAGTGTGGATTTGATGGACTTCATGCACTCACCGGTCGCAGCTTTCCTTACGTAGCGGATGGGGAGGGGCTACATATATCAGACTCAGATGCTGAACTTAAATGTTTACATTGCCCGCAGCCATAGCCACAACCACAACTTACTATATTGATTTTAAATTGTGTGAACAAAATTCACCTGCGGAGACGGTTACACCACCGTCTGACGTGACTTGAGGTCTTTTTGGGCATAAAAGGAAACATTAACATAAAGAGTAAAATGTACCAATTAATTTTTGCCATTTGTTTGCTATTTTGATAATGCTACTGCCATCGCATTACATGCATCTGGCGTGATTTGTACTCGACCGGTAACCAGCATATACTTCCGGTTAGTACAATACCGAAAGTATGGCATTTGAGACTATACGACCCTTCTAAAATTCACACATTACATGGCAGAGTGTATAGTGCATAGTGTAAGTGTATAGTATGTCATTTGGGACACAACTTAGGAGTCTTGTATGAGGAATTCGTGTATGAGGTAAAAGGGGTGTTTGAGCTGGGATTTCAAACACCCTCACTTGAATCCTCTCAGTGTCACTGCTCTTAATCCTACTGGAAATAGAACTGGAAACATGAGAATGAACAGCCTTCATTTCTGTAGCTTCTTGGCTGCCTGTGAAAGTATGGGTTTATATGTATATATATCGGAGTAAAACTACTGATTTAGGACTTGTCGATCTACTGGTAGACTTGCTAGTTGGAACAGAATTGTTCAAAATCACTGATGCTCATAATGTTCCTGGTTTTTTTTTAAGCATATTAAAACCATTTGACAGCTTTCTACGTGAATGGTTTGGGTCCACTTGTTCTTGTAGAGGGAAGGTTCATTGCAAATCCATATGAAGTACGTCTGACTGATCACCATTACCCTACGATGAAACATTTACATCCTGGGTGTGGTCTCTTGTACAATGACTCTGCCCCCATCCACATGGATCACTGAATGATTTGATGAGAATGGAAATGGTGAAAATATTACGCTATGGCCTTCACACTCACCAGAGTTCAACGCTAATGAAAATCTATGGGGCATTCCATGTTGGCGTGTTAGACAGTACTCTCCAACGCAATCATCAAAACACCATGAGGGAAAATCTTTTGGATGAATGGTGTTCATCTCTTCAGTACAGGTCTCTCCAGAGACCTGTAATTCAATGCTAAGACATACTGAAGCTGTTCTGGTACCTCTTGGTTTTTCCTTTCATTTATAACTCTCTGTATCATGAATGTCCTCAAAGAAATAAACGTTTATCATATTCCCCATGTCTGTGTGTTTCAACCATGTTCTCCGATTTCCTTCTTACTCTCAAAAACGTGCCCGTACATGGATTTTGGCAATGCAAAATTGCCCCTAGGTGAGAATGTGTGCGTGCATGGTGCATGTGTGTATTCCCAAGGCAAAGCCGACCAGCATAAAGTGGTTAATGAAATCGATGAATGAAAGTAGCAGCCAATGGACTACAACTCCTCCTTCAAACCATATACTCCCATACTAGTTATGTCATAAACAGGCATGCTTTTTTGCAACAATTTTTGGAATATTGTTACGTACAGTAGTATGTGCTTGAAAAGTCAGCAAAGTGCATTCAGTATAGACTGCTCTATAGAACTGCTAGTAAACAGGCTCATAAAGTGTTCAAGGGCACATAATGTGCTGGCACCATGAAACTTAGGGTTGTCCAATCTCATGGGGTCTTGCAAGGCTAGAATGAACCTAAGCAGATGCAAGTGAAGACCCCAAATCTAACTATAATGTATTTTTCTTTGAGGACAAACACTAATCACTCCTAAATAACACTTGATAAACACGAATATGGGTCACTGTGGAAAAACACTGGGTTTGAATTTGTCCACGACTAGACACAGGCTTGTTTGAATACACACAATGAAACTACAAGGACATACCAAGCATTAACTTTTTTTCCCATTTTCAAGGACTTGTGAAAAAGAGGTCATCTTCCAAACAATGGATTGTTTCTCAGCCATTGTGGAATTCAAGAACAGGTCCAAAAAAATGGATATTATTTTATCTTCTGTGCTACTGTTTAAGGGCTGTTTGGTCATGCTTATTTGAGCCCACCATGTGGAATGCACAGTGCAGCATCTTTTACACTCTGCAACATAAGTTGCAGCTTTGGATTAACGCTAGACCTGCAAAATTATGAAGTGTTCTGGGACAACTGCTTCCTGTTACTGCTTCCTGTCGCAGTGTTGAAGTCGACTGGCCCTAAAGCAAGAGAGGGTAACGAACTCAAGCCACCTGTTGTTGACCACACGCTGCTGTTAACAAGAGCAACAACGTGGAACACACCACCTGCCGTTGCGTGTGTCGTCATCAATACCCAAATAAGAGGATAAAACACTTCCTTGATCTGACTCGAGTGTGTGTTTTTGTTCGTTACAAAAGGATATGCTGGCCCAAAGAATAAGTGAGAGAGGTAATGTGAGAACAATTCTATCATGAACTATTTGTTCAAATATGATAAGAAATATTCAGCACTCATATTCTGACATGTATGGTGCAATACAAAACGAAATTAAACTGAACAGGCCAGCCACGTTATTGTAGTACTCTTGTATCCAAAGCGCTTTACACTGTGTTTCATTCACCCATTCACTCACACAGCAATGGTAGCAGAGCTGCCATGCAAGGCACTAACTTGCCATCGGGGGCAACTTGGGGTTCAGTGTCTTGACCAAGGACACTTCGGCATGTGGAGTCATGTGGGCCGGGAATCAAACTGCCAACCCTACGATTAGTGGACAACCCGCTCTACCAACTGAGTCACAGCCGCCCCAGTTTTCCTGTTTCGGTTATCTTGCAGGAAGATTACAGGCTATCTCTATAGCACTCTCTCTCACTCCTAGTCTCTTCCACCTCCTCTTTTTCTTTGCTGAGTTTGTATTAAGCAGCTCTTTTGGAAATGATTCATGGGAGAGGCTCTGGCATCCAAGGCCATCGATGAAAAGCAAAGAGAACTGCATGATTGTAGGGGTGGAAACCATTTCTAGGCCGACCACAGCTAACACAGTAGCAATCTAAATGCCATGAGACACCAGCCAACATCAAAAGAAGTAGCGCCAATAAAGATCGAATGAGTACCTCCACCTGGTGAACTACAAAACACAGACATTATTTGATTTGCATAAAAGGAAAGAACGCTTGATACAATGAGGCAGCAGTGGCCTATATTCAAAGAGAACCATTTTCCCCCAATTTAATATGCTCAAGTGTCGAGTAGTGCCACCATGGTGTTCCCATTAAAGCTATGGGCGACAAACCAGCTTTAGAGTCTCGATTGCGTCCAAAGCCTGACACTCGCCAACACACCACTGCCCACCTGTTTCCAGTGACAGAGGTTTGAATAGCCAAGGATGTTGTCTCTTGTTTCACCCTGCCTGCTGACCGTCCTTCATGTCAGCCTAGAGGTCTCTTTGAACTCCCACCCCCACCCCACATACACAGCTCAGACCCTCAGGAGGGCTATGGTAAGACAACACCACCTTGGAGTCCAGTCTTTTGTGTGGGATCCCTCCGGCCTGTACATGTCAAACATGCCAGATCAAAGCATCAAAGTCCCCATCTAGTTCTCAAGACATTACATACAGTCGAGCTCATTAGATTAAAGCAAAAAAAATTAAATAAATAAATAAAAGAGATCCATTCACTTTGAGAAGGATGATGCGCATAAATGCACAGTATGACCCCAGAGGCATGCATCTAATGGACTGAGGGTGACCCTGGACACATATTCCCAAGCACTCAACCAAAGCTTTCTTCTTATCTTCCCCCTCAGGAGCATTAGTAAGTCCTTAGGCAGTTGATATTTCTCATCAGATATGCTGGTGCCAAGCATGAGGACTTCCCCAACATCTCCAACCACAAACAGGACAGTCATCTTCCACAGCAAAACTATCGATCCCAGAGTTTCTACTGATCAGCAATTTTACTTGTAAAGTGGTACAATGGTAAATTCATTGTATCCTTCCACTGCGGTGACAACAGATTTAGCTCATGAACTGACAGGAGGTTTGTTAAAGCAAGAACATCCCCAAATCCTTCTGTTTCCATTCAATCTTTTTCTTTCCCTGAATCTAGTTGACTAATTTTGTACACAAGAGTCAATCAATGGGAGAATCCAAACAGGCGACTACTTCATAGCCTTTGACTGAAGAGCTATGAACCTGATCCGTGTCCCCTGCTTGACCATGCATGTGCACCATGTTGACTCACATGTACATTATATCAACATGTTTGCAACTGCCTGGCAGGTGACAACATTCCCATATTCACGTTTGATGTCTGCGTTACTGGATTAACATTTTATCCTACTTGCTATGAAAATAAATCATTTAACAGCAATGTTTAAAAAAAAAGCAAAATAGATTAAAAACCTTTCTGAAGAATACTACTGAAGTGACGGTTTTTGGACTGTTCACATTGGTACATGACAACAAATGAAAAATCTTCGCTTGAGGTCATGCTACAAACTTTGGAAAGAGATCTGTTTGATGTACATCTGAACTGGAGTGTCATGGTCACATCATGCTGTAAGTCCCACCGAGACACCATGACAATCTAGGCTCCAGCAGACGATTGTAAATAAGACTGATTGAATATTCAGAGCAAGAGAACTGTCCTCGTCTCGTCTCTGTCCAGTTCTGCTCAAGACTCAGCGGGTATTTCCTGAGGAGGAAAACGACTTGCTGTCGCCTTTTCCGCTCAGCTCGGTGTGGATGTCAGCACCAGAGTATGACGGAAAGGAGGGGTCTATGAAGCAGAAATGATCTTCGTTTCCTCCCCATTTCAAACTCAAGCAGAGAATTCAATGCAAAGTGTAATTCAGCCTCTGGTTACATCGGACAGCTCTGCACGAGATCCTGATGACATGACTTTCTTCACCTCATGTAACCTCCATTGAGTGCTTTGGCCTCTTTTCTGAGGCACACATGGGTAAACACCGCACCTCGAGCTTGTATTTGCATTCAGCCAAGACACACCGGTGCAGACGGAAAGCAAACAACACGGCCTTGTATCCGTTCTATGGCAGACTGTGGTGTGATGGTAATGGCCAGAAAATCATCTCATTACCACTGTGGTACAAAGTGCAGAGTTATGATACACCACTGGCCTGAGACATGAGAAATGAAATCAACTCCACTGCCAGAAGGGAAAAGCTTATGCCTCAACCCGTTGTCGCTCAGCTAACAATGCGAAATGTGAAGGAAACCAGTGTAATGTAAGCAGTGATGATACAGGTACTGTCCAAAGTGAGTCTGCAGTTTTCTGTGATGTAAGCTAAAGCACTGCATTCATCAGATGCCAACAAAGTGACTCCATTTGCCAACATTAAAAGAAACCAAGCGCCTTTAAATAACCCACAGACAAAGACTTCTCACAGAAAAGCAACTCTGACGTCTTTCAGTTTTAAATTTCAATTGATTTCTTTTTTACTAGTTTATAACATTTTTGTGGTTGTTGGTCGTTATGGTAACGATACAGGTGTGTACACAGAGTCATACCAGGTTAGAGAAAGTTAGCTAGCTAGAGTTTGGGATGGATTTTCTTTTTGTTAGTCCAATCACAATTGAACCTTTTTAAAAAATGTTTAAGATAGAGAACAGATGTAAGAACAGGAAAGTCCTTAAACAAGAAAAAGTGAGGGGTCACGTCTTGTGGTTTTCGGCCATATCTTTAACACGCTGTGCAAGAAATAACAAAATTGGTTTTCATTTGTTTTGACAACATGAACCAAACCCATTTTTGTGCGCAGCTCATCTTTGCTTATATAAAGCAGCTATACATGAAATTGAAATATCAAATACATCACAATTAGTTCCGACATACTGGAATTGTTAAGATCACATGGCAACATTTTTCTTAATCCCACAGTAGATGGTGAAAATTACACTTTCAGTTTTCCATTTTCACTCTGGAAAGCGGATTCCAAAAGATGCATTGTTAGCAGACAAAAACGCTGTCATAAGCACTATTCGAGTGAGATGTTAGAGAAATTCATATTTCACAGACGTACTTTGCGATTTTAATCCCGTCCGAATCTGTCAAGTCTGCGTTTTTCTCACACAACCTCTGCAAAAATTCCAGAGCAAATTACTTACTGTTTTTCAGCCAACTCTGTGATCGTCTGAGAAACCTAATCATGTCCGAATGCGAACGTCTGTGACTATAGAAGCTCTTACGTGTGCTATGGATGTAGATGTTTTTGTTACCTGGCGAAGAAATAAAAAATAAAATCAACAAGAAGATCCAAACCACTTTTGTGAATTGTTAAGACTGGTCACTGTAACATCAGTGTCAGGTGATCACTCACCTTCATTTCTGCACTCAATTATATCCCGTTTTAATTATATAAGTCATCTTTATTTCAGTGGGTTTGTTATAAGCAGCCAGTTCTATAAAATCGTGTGAAGTTTATTTTAGCAAGTTTGTAAAGAATATCTAAGAAATTTACTTTTTACATTTAAAAGTACTTATGTACGCAATGCACGCATCCAGAGCATGTGATCTTCTGTACAAAACAGACCCTCCCACCCCTGTAATAAACACGGGGACGTCGGTCCGGTCCGAACCGAATCGCAGACGTCAGGTGATAAGAACTGTAACTCAAGCTACGTTTAAATGGTGCACTAGTTTAGAAAACTAGTCCTGTCCGTATTGTGCTTTAGTGCGGATGGAAAGACAAACATAAGTAAAGATGGATTTTCAAATTGACCTGTGTTAGTGTGTACTTTGTCTAAGACTGTTTAAATCACAAATGAAAATAAAATGGATCTGAGCCGTCTGTCTGAAATGTTTGCGCGGTTATCTAAGCAGAGTAGTCTGATACGGTCATGATTAACGCAGATGAACTGACCAACAATTTGGACTTCTTTGAAACAAAATATATATTGTGCGTCTTGGAATTAGGATTGATATAGATCTGAAACTCTCTCCTCAATCCGATCCACAGACATGTTTTCTGCCAGAAACATGCTAGGATGAGTGACTCGACACAGACCCTGATTGTAAATACAGGACACAAATAATGTCTGGTGATTCATATAACTAGGAAACATCTCGCTATCGTCTCTTCAGGTTAAAGAATGGGTATCACCCGAAACGCAGAGCTCTGACATCAACATCATAGATTTTACAAGTCGGATTGGAACGATTTAAGCTTTCTAAGACTTCTAAAGGTAAATGAAACCTTGTGTAGGTATACTTGCCGTGGACGTGACTTCCAGTGTAGTCTACATATGTGGGGCAGTATTCCCTGATCCTGGTGTCGCACTGCACATTGTAGGATCTCACACACCCAGTTCAGCTTGTCATCTTATTAAGAGGTCCTTCATGAGGACAAAACGTGGGTGTTGCAGAAGGGGGGGGGGGGACACACACACAGAATGTGCATTTCTCGGGGACTAAACATGCTATTCAGAAGGGAAAACATCTGACCTAAGACAGAATAATAAGAGGCGAGTTGAGCTCAAACAGAAGGACATGCAAATGTTCAAACTAAGCGTGATGGGAACGTTTGCATATGCGTCAATGATACTGGAGCATTAATACGTATCAAAGTGTGCATTTAGATTATCAGTAAGGGGGAAAATAAACCTTTTTAAAGCTTGTGTGTACGTGTGTGTGTCAATGCTGTATGTGTGTGTGTGTATGCTGTAGTGTCTGCAGGCAGACGCTGGGCAAGTTTAACCACACCCAATATGAGGTGGAGAATAAAACGAGCACCTGAGAGATGTGATAGACGTAACAGATGTGATAGACGTAACAGATGTGATAGACGTAACAGATGTGAGATGTAGCAGATGTGATAGACGTAATAAATGTGATGTAACAGATGTGACAGACGTAATAGACGTGACAGATGTGATAGACGTAACAGAAATAATAGGTGTAACAGATGTGATAGATGTGATTGATGCAACAGATGTAATAGGTGTAACAGGTGTAACAGATGTGATGGATGTGATTGATGTAACAGATGTGATAGATGTGATAGGTGTGATAGAAGTGATAGGTGTAACAGATGTGATAGAAGTGATTGATGTAACAGATGTGATTGATGTAACAGATGTGATAGATGTGATTGATGCAACAGATGTAATAGGTGTAACAGGTGTAACAGATGTGATAGATGTGATTGATGTAACAGATGTGATAGATGTGATAGGTGTGATAGGTGTGACAGGTGTAACAGATGTGATGGATGTGATTGATGTAACAGATGTGATAGATGTAATTGATGCAACAGATGTAATAGGTGTAACAGGTGTAACAGATGTGATAGATGTAATTGATGCAACAGATGTGACAGATGTGATAGGTGTGACAGATGTGATAGGTGTGACAGATGTGATAGGTGTGACAGATGTGATCGATGTAATTGGTGTAACAGATGTGATATTTGTTACCACCGACAGTGTGCCTCAGATCAGCCATGTATCTGATAAAACACCTGATAATCAAATGTGTCAAGCAAATTCTTATAACCAAATTACGCTCAGGTGTTTGCCTTTATTTTTTCAAACTGGACCCACCCACCCACCCACACACACACACAGTAAAGGCTGGCTTTGGCTTTTGCACACTCTCTGTACAGCCCAATGCGTTCCTAGTATCTATCAATCACATGATGAAGCAGGTTTTTCTTCATAACACAGTACTATATAATGGCATAGACATGTTTAAATGTAAACATATGGACTGTCCGTATACACAGCCATCTGTCTGTCCTTCCTGTGTGTTAGTCACACGTGCGTTAGTTCTAGTCCTCGCAGGATAATTCTCTCATTACCGGTGCAGACAATAACAGCTCAAGAAGAAGAAGAGGAGCAGCAGCAGGGCGTGAGTCCTGATTCCCAACCGCCTCTGGGTAGCTCAACATCCACAGAAAAAAAAAACCCCATCCTTTTCTCCCACATTTTTCAACACAGTTAACATCCCGTGTTTAATTATAAACTAAATTAACAGACTTACCCAAAATGCGACACTAAGAATCCTCTTGGAGAACAAACCGACACTTCTTCCAGGTGAAATCAAGTAAATATCCAAACGTTTCAGCACTTAAACCGTCCTTACACTCAATCAGACACGTTCTTTCTTTATTGTTTTAATTAATTTCATTACTGTTATCATTATTATTATTATTATTATTATTATTATTATTATTTCTTGCGTTACGGACACATCTCTGAGCTTTCTCCCATTCTCTCTCTCCCCGTTTAGGGAACTGTGGCGTGCTCCTAGCGTCCAATTTCCTGCCCCGCCCACATTTCAGATTCAACGAATCAACACATCCAGCGGCGTTCTAAGTCCCACCCATATTACCAAGAAACAGACCAATCAACTGTTCTGAAGGCGCGACGTTCGGGTTCGGAGCACGAGCGCATCCGTTGTCCGCGTCGCCAAACGGTTATTATCCGGCTGCGAGCAAATCCGCGTTTAAACGTAACCTAGGTTACCAAGTGTAAACAAGAAGAGCACTATTTAAGCATACTACCTAGTGCTTTAGTGTGCGATTTGGAACGCAAACGTTATAGAATGAAAAACGCCTTGTTTGTACATTGTTCAACGTTATACATATTAACACATGTTGTTAAATGTTATACAATATATTATTTTATATATTGTATTGTATAATGTTATGTAATTGGGATGTGGATTAGTGGAGCTGAGTTCTACAAATCATAGATGTGCAAAGTTACAACAGGGGAGTCTACCTCAGGAGATGCACGTACTTCCGGTTTTGGTGTAAAGAGTCCATCACACAAACCGCATGCTGCATGCACAATCACTTTTATTTTAAATCATAAATGCATTTAATGATGGGTGTCATAAGCATATTTAGTATTAGTAATTTATCCATGTATTACAGGTACACTGTGTATGCTTCTTATTAAACATTTAGGGCATCTCTGTAGGCTGGATGTCCTGCCTAGGACACAATGGTAGGAGAAAGCTTTGTTAGTGGCAATTTGTGATTCTGTTATCTATAAAACATTTCCCACTAAATGTACTAAATGTGTGTGTACAAAGGGCATGGTGTAACAAATAATCCAAATAGCATAAATTCAGCAGAAACTACATTTACTGCCATGGATGTGTTTGAATGATAATAATAATAATAATAATAATAATAATAATAATAATAATAATAATAATAATAATAATAAGTGGCACCTTGTCCAGGGTGTACCCCGCCTTGTGCCTGATGCCTCCTGGGATAGGCTCCAGGTTCCCCGTGACCCTGTAAAGGAGTAAGTGGTAGAAGATGGATGGATGGATCGATGGGATAATAATAACTGGCACCCTTTTGCCCGATGCTTCCTGGGATAGGCTCAAGGTTCCCCGTGACCCTGATAAAGGAGTAAGCGGTAGAGGATGGACGGTTGGATGGATAATAATAACAATAATAATAATAATAATAATTATAATATAAACACTAATAAAAACAATATTACACAGATAACAACCCTGCGGGACAAAAAACCAATAGAACCCATCACAGACATTCGAATGGTTTCCACTACAAATACAATTACAAACCATCAGCTAACCATTAATACCATTACCAGTCTCTAATGGGATCCACTAGGCATAACATGCCACCAATAGACGGCAACAAATTACCAGTGGAGACCCACAGGGACCATCTATCCATCCATCTTCTCTACTGCTTATCTTTCAGAGTCGCAGGGAACCTGGAGCCTATCCCAGGGAGAATGGGGCACAAGGTGGGGTGCACCCTGGACAGGGTGCCAATCATCGCAGGGCAAAATCACAGAGACGTTCACACATCCATTCATACACTACAGACACTTTAGACATGCCAATCAGCCTACCGTGCAGGTCTTTGGACTTGGGGAGGAAACTGGAGGACCCAGAGGAAACCCTCGCAGCACGGGGAGGACATGCAAACTCCACACACAACAGGGCAATTGAACCCCCAACCCTGGTGGTGTGAGGTGAACATGCTAACCACTAAACCACTGTGCGCCTCCTACAGGCACCATTACAGTTTAAATTAAAATCAATACAATTCCCATTATAACCATTAACACCATTACAAATTCTGTGAGAGTTTCTACTGTTTATTTTTCCAGCAGGGAAGAACATCAACAACAAGAACAGTAAAAACCAACAATAGGCACAACAATTATAACAGGATTGGGTGGTAGAAGTGTGTGTGTGGGTGTGTGTCGGGAGTGGCGGATGTCACCCATTGTCTCTCAGTCTGTAACATGTCACATATCCTACTCAACAATTGTGGTTGCAATACCCCATAAATCACGAAAATCGCAAAGCTAGTTCTACTGCAATGTCACTAGAGGGCGCTGTTTTTCTGAGGTCATAACCGCATGCTACCGTACCTACAAATTGTGAGTCACGTTACTGAATCGAGTCTTTTGAACGAACCGATTTAAGTGCTCACTCCGACAATTACAAACAAATCCAATACAGAAACAAACACATAATGGATTATATTATTATTCGAGCAAATTAAGTGAAATTTACCTCCCTGCCTCTGACCTCAAACCTAATTAACGATAGCTTTGTTACTCCTGCATAAATAAAACCAAAAATAAAAAATAAAATAAAAAACCTCTTTAATGGTAGCATTTTAATGTAATTTCGCGTATATACAAAATATTTTAGTAAACATAATAATAATAATAATAGTAAACAAACATCATGTACTTGTCCACTGTATGATTGTATTATGTGTATCTTTTAGACTAGTACATAATCCAGTTTAACGGCAAACAACATACACATGACTCGTTCCTGTTTGAGAATCAATTTGCTTGGTCAATTCAATTCAGAAGATTCGAACAAAAAGAACCGATTCGTTAATTTAATCATTTAATGTAAAACAAACAAAAAACACAACTGACTGCGGTGGCGCAAGGTAACAGTTAGTTCGTACGTAATTAGTTTATGGTCATACATATAGCCCACAGACTATTTTATTGTTTAAAATTAGCCTTAGTGACTATGTTTTACAACTTAACTAAGATGCCTGTTAACGTCACATGGTCTAACAGAGCTCCTGGTTGGTCGTAGCCTTGTAAACGGTAGCATCCGGTTTCCGAAGTTAACTGTCTAGCTAGTCATCATCCAACATTGTCTGTAGAAATAAACTCCAAATGGATATAACACCACATTAGGGAATGTTTCACTGCACAAGAAACAAACAAACAAACAAAATCATTAAATAGACTTGGCGTATCTGAATGGGGCTTTGAGTTTAGTCCCTTATTAGATAACGAGCTAGCTGTTAAACAGGTTTAAGAGGATGTTACCCGGATGTAGAGGAACAGCACAGTACACAGTACAGTAATAATGATTGCAACATGCTGCTTTCTAAAAATCTGCAACGGTCTGATTAATCAGAACAATGATTAAAAAGTAAAAACAAGAAGAAATAACTTGTTTCAAGGAAAAATAGGCAAGTAGATTTAAATTGAGAGCTTTTTCCCTTTAAGAGTGTGTTGAAATATATTGCCAGTCATTCTGCTATCTCAGTATGTGGAAATGTATTTTTCCTGTGGATTTCCACTTCTCCTCTGTCTGTGCTGTGTGAGATGTCTCTGGCGGAGTTATTGAAGATGCTCGGTCTCGGAGCAGTGGCTGTTGTATTAGGCCTGGAAGGGTTGGACTGGTTGTTGACTCGGCGTATCTGGCCCAGAAGAGTTTCCCGTCAGCCCCTGAAGGAGGTTCTCTTCTTTCCTTCACCACCAGCGTGTGTGGAGCACTTGTACAATCCAGGCAGCCGTCATCCGTGGTGACTTTTTAATTATATTGTGTTACAATTAAAGGGGCCTATCTGTGGTTATGTATGTGTTGCATGTTTTTCCATTTGTTTTTGAAAGTTTTTTTTTTTTTTTTTTTTTAACTTTCTCTGGCTCACAGTCTGTGTCCCCTCCCTCATGGCCTGGACACAGCCTTCTCCAGACTCCTGGAGCACCTTCTCTCAGTGTGTGCATCGCTGGACCTTTGTCTGTTCAACTTCTCCAACGCTGAGCTGAGCCGGGCCGTGCTGCTGTTACACAGCCAGGGTGTGCGGGTGCGAGTGCTCACAGATCGAGACTACATGGCTACCACTGGCTCTCAGATTGGCGTCCTGCGCAAGGCAGGTACGGACAATGCAGGCACCTTGAAGATCCCTTTAGTTCATCAATGTCGTATAGTTACAACTTGTACCTCTGGAGCTGAGACTAATGATGCTAACGTTACTGGAAGCTTGATCATCATGCAAACTGCGTATCTAGATCATCATCATCATCATCACACACTTGTCTCAACAGTCATTTAGTTCAGGAATACCATTTGAACATAAACAGATGAATAAAATAGCAGAAAAATAAAATACGGTGCCCTCCATTAATATTGGCACCCTTGGTAAATATGAGCAAAGAAGGCTGTGAAAAATTGTCTTTTATTGATTAACCTTTTAATCTTCTGTTAAAAAATTCACAAAAATAATTTGCTCTCATGGATATAAAACAATTGCAAACAGCACAGGTTTATCCAAAAAAAAACCTTTGTTGGCAACAATTGTTGGCACCCCTATGAATTCATATAAGAATTATTTGATATTTTACTTTTTTTGTGTAATTCACAGTGCATTACAGATTGCTGCAAAAATAAATCATTAGGATTAAGTAAAACAATCAACTGAGCAATATAATAAAATCAGATTAAGAAGGATTATAGATAATGAGCAATAACGATGCTTTATCTGTGGCACAGGAGACTTAACGGGTGACTTAAAAATGATGACGGTTGGGGCACACCTTACATGGGAGCTGGTTCCACCTGTGCGGACACACAAACAAAACATGCAATCTAACAAGTAGACTAGTGTAACGAGTTAAAAGGGTTTGGCTTTCTGGACCGAGAGCATATAATCAGCATACTGCACACAAAAATGATGTGCTTATATACAAGTATCAAGGCCAGTATTTCTTAAGTGAGTCATATTTTGCTTCAACAGAGTGAATGTGTTATATTGTCTTCCAGTACAAATGTATCGGACAACCATGAGTGCGTCAGAAAACCTGGAGGCGTACACGGCTCTAATTACACCACCATACAAGTTCATGTTCTGTCTTGTACTGTGTGTTTATTATGACAGTGAGCAATGTGATCATTTCTGCAAGAGTGAGACAAAGGTGATGTCCTCTTTACTGCAAATATAATTATTCACTTGGAAGCTAATTTGTAGATTTAGCTGTTGCAGAGGTGCCAATTTAGTGAAGAAGGCATGGTCTTCCACTCGCCCATTTCTTTCAGTTATAACTGCACAACACTGAATTACGTCATGTATAACATGTTGCATGAAATCATTTCATATTCCATTGTTAAATACAGTGCCTTGCGAAAGTATTCGGCCCCCTTGAACTGTTCGACCTTTTGCTACATTTCAGGCCTCAAACATAAAGATATAAAACTGTAATTTTTTGTGAAGAATACAGG
>JAFFST010046071.1:41890-68648 GCA_022414735.1 Noturus placidus | reverse complement strand
TATATATATATATATATATATATATATATATACAGTATCTCACAAAAGTGAGTACACCCAAGGGCATAATAGACATTGGGGGAGTCCAACGAACACGACGGGAGGATCGGCAAGTGAATGTAATGTTAATGGTCAAAAACTGGAACTGACGTTAGCCTAGCCTACTTCGTGGGTGTGCAAATATCAAAAGTTAATTGTCGTCTTTAAGAACAAACAAAGCTATGGTATGATGCCTTCTATACTAAGCTAAGGTTACCTACTATTTATCTAGTTATTTACTGTCTGAATAAAAGCTTGTATGTTCTGCTGCACTTTTTTACACTTGGCTGCTGTCTCCATTTCTTACAGACTGAGCTGCTAAAATACATCAACGAACTTACATCGAGTATGAGTGCAACCAAGTGTACAATGGGAGGGGAGGCACACTCCTATTTTCCTTAACAAACGGAAATATATTAAAAAGGAATAGACATAAATAAATAGAATAGATTAAGAAAAGACAGATCCATTGGCAGGGTACATTAAAGGGGGACATATAGAAAATATTTTGTACTGTATATTGTGGGGGACATTTTCTCAACATTGGGGGGGATATGACCCCCCCCCAAAGAATGTGTGGGTACGCCCATGAGTACACCCGTCCCATTTTTGTAAATATTTGATGATATCTTTTCATGTGACAACACTGAAGAAATGACACTTTGCTACAATGTAAAGTAGTGAGTGTACAGCTTGCAAAGACAATAAAGGCCCTATTTGGACATTTTCACTTCAGGGTGTACTCACTTTTGTTGCCAGCGGTTTAGACATTAATGTCTGTGTGTTGAGTTATTTTGAGAGGACAGCAAATTTACACTGTTACACAAGCTGTACACTCACTACTTTACATTGTAGCAAAGTGTCATTTCTTCAGTGTTGTCACATGAAAAGACATCATCAAATGTTTACAAAAATGTGAGGGGTGTACTCACTTTTGTGAGATACTGTATGTTTGCGAATTTATGAATGAACTGTACATCAGTCTCCTCATCAGTCCCTTGATTGGCTGGAGCGACACTCCAGGTGGTGTCCGCGTTGCCAGATTGGTAATAGACTCACTATTCTACACAAATGTTTGTACTCATGTGGATTTTTCTCAAAATATCACTGCCTCATAAATTGAACATAATTTTGCAGTCAGTAGAACCGTGACCCTGAAAAGGAGTAAGCGGTTGAAGATGGATGGATGGATGGATGGATGGATGGAGAACCAGGGTCTGGAATACACCAATTAAATTCGCGTGAAGCAGAAAAGATGAATTAATCGTGTTCGAGTTTATCTGGCAACCCTGATTAGTCTACCAGCTGATCTGGGAACGGCCATCACTGGGCGTCAGTAGAAGGTGGAAGGATAAACTGTGTCAAGGTAAAGGCGAATAAAGACACCGATTTTACAAGTTAGCTTTATTTTAGTATCAAAAACCAGATCCGTGTTTAATGGAGCTGCAGTAAAAGGGACTGACAGCCGAAAGAGAAGAAGAAGAAGAAGAAGAAGCGGATATCCTAAGAGACGACGGAGGGAATAATAACTTTTCTTTGGAGCAAACTGAGCTGAGAGCGAAGGTGAAGTTGTTATAATGTTTGTTTTCCATGAACACACAAAGAACATGTGCTTGCAGCTTGGTGAAGTTGTGTTCTGATGCTCCATATGGAAGCTGTACTGTACAGCCTGTTGAGTCTGAATGGAAAGCTTCTGGGATTATAGAGCAGTAATTATTATTTATTTTCCTAAATAAATTTATAAACGTATAACTCATACCTTTTTATAGGTTACTTCAGCCACGAGATTGTATGCAACCATGTAAGTTTGATTAGATTATACGTTATATGTTCGATCCATAAAGGGTGTGGAGCACTCCAGCAGTGTGGGTTTAGTCATACACACACACACACACACACACACACTCTCTCTCTCTCTCTCTCTCTCTCTCTCTCTCTCTCTCTCTCTCTCTCTCACACACACACACACACAGTCTTACTATCTTTGTGTGGACCTTCTACTGACACAATAAATAATGCAGATAATTAATGCTATTCTGAGCCCTAAAACTAACCCTATATTAAATCCTTTTTGATCTTTTCATTAATTTTTTTTTTTTAATAAAATGGTTTTTTGTTGGTTTAATGCAGGTTATCTTCTGTGGACCAGTCAAATGTCCCCACAAGTTCAGAATGTTCAGATTGTTTAGATACTGTATATCTGTCCTTGTGTGGGACATTTAGTCCCCACCAAGATACAAAAACAATTGCCACACACGCATACATTTACAATTTGATTTATTAGCTGATGTGTATACGGTTTCTTATCTATCGATCTACCTGTCTGTCTATTTCTAGCTGTGCCTTCAAAAAAGTGGTGGGTGGGTGTTCCTCAGCATAAATGGGATCTATGCCAAACAGCTAAATTCTGTAGGCTCTGACATACTTCATCCAGTTTTTAAAACTGTCTTATTATAATTTATTGATTGAAATCACAATATTTCATGTCATGTGGCAAGTGAAAATGAATAGGCTGTTCAGTTTATTCAGCCCAAAAAAAAAAGTGTTTATATAGAATGAATTGCGACACATACCTGTTGTAATGCCAAATTAATTGCTTTCCCAACTCAACTCTCTTTCAGCAAGGTGTGTCAGATCCTGGTGACTCCCTGAGGTTACTATTTTTACACGTGTAGATGACTTCCAGTCTGATTTGTTAATATTTGTAACCAATGTTGTATCTTGAGATGTTGGACAGATGTTAGTGTTGGGCCGAAACTTAAGCTTTGACAGGTGTTGAGCCTTTTTCAGGTGTTTGACAGATGTTGAAGAACTTGATTGATATGGAAGTTTTAGAGTATTGTTGTATAGTTATTGAGGCATTGTATAGGTGTTCAACCTTTGCACGGAAGCCGAGGCTTATGACAGGAGTTAAAGGCGTTTGGTAGGTGTTTGTGGTGTCAAATTGGTCTTCAAGGCATTGGGCTGGTGTTAAAGCGGTTAGGCTGGTGTTAAAGGCAATTTGCCACGTGATAGTCATTGAAGAATTGTTAAAGGTATTGGGCCTGTGATAAAGGCATTGAAGAGATGGTAAAGGAATTGGAGAGGTGTTAGAGCCATTGGATCTGTGATGAAGGTTTTGGGGAGGTGTTAAAGGCAGTGGGCCTGTGTTAAAGGCAGTGGACCTGTGATAAAGGCATGGGAGTGGTGGTAAAGGCATTGGAGAGGTGGTACAGGTATTGGAGAGGTGTTAAAGGCATTGGGCCTGTGATAATGGCATTGGATCTGTGATAAAGGTTTTGGGGAGGTGTTAAAGGCAGTGGGCCTGTGATAAAGGCAGTGGACCTGTGATAAAGGCATGGGAGTGGTGGTAAAGGCATTGGAGAGGTGGTACAGGCATTGGAGAGGTGGTACAGGCATTGGACCTGTCATAATGGCATGGGAGCGGTGGGACAGGCATTGGAGAGGTGGGACAGGCATTGGAGAGGTGGGACAGGCATTGGAGAGGTGTTAAAGGCATTGGGCTTTTGATAAAGGCATGAGAGTGGTGGGAAAGGAATTGGAGAGGCGTTAAAGGCAGTGGGCCTGTAATAAAGGCATTGGACCTATGATAAATGCATTAGAGAAGTGGTAAAGCCATTGGGTTTATGATAAAGCCATTGGAGAGGTTTTAAAGACAGTGGGCCTGTGATAAAGGCATTGGAGCTGTGGTAAAGGCATTGGAGAGGTGTTTAAGGCATTGTGCCTGTGATAATGGCATGGGAGCAGTATTAAAGGCATTGGAGCTGTGGTAAAGGCATTGGAGAGGTGGTACAGGCATTGGAGAGGTGTTAAAGGCATTGTGCCTGTGATAATGGCATGGGAGCAGTATTAAAGGCATTGGGCCTGTGATAAAGGCTTTGGAGAGGTGTTAGAGTTGTTAGGCTGGTGTTAAAGGCAATTTGCCAAGTGATAGTCATTGAAGAATTGTTAAAAGCATTGGGCCTGGGCCATTGAAGAGAACTTAAAGGAAATGGAGAGGTGTTGGAGCCATTGGATCTGTGAAAAAGGCTTTGGGGAAGTGTTAAACGCAGTGGGCCTGTGATAAATGCAGTGGGCCTGTTATAAATGTGGTAAATTAATTGGAGAGTTGTTAAAGCCATTGGGTCGATGATAAAGGCATGGGAGCGGTGGTAAAGGCATTGGAGAGGTGTTGAAGGCAGTGGGCCTGTGATAAAGGCATTGGAGACGTGGTAAAGGCATCAGAGAGGTGGTAAAGCCATTGGGTCTATGATAAAGCCATTGGAGAGGTGTTAAAGACAATGGGCCTGTGAAAGGTATTGGATAGGTGGTAAAGCTATTGGGTCTGTGATAAAGCCATTGGATCTGTGATAAAACCATTGGGTATGTGATAGTCATTGGATCTGTGAAAGGTATTGGATAGTTGGTAAAGCCAATGGGTCTGTGATCAAGCCATTTGGTATAAAGGCATTAGAGAAGTGGTAAAGGCATTGGGCCTGTGATATTAATCCACTAATCGTAGGGTTGGTGGTTCGAATCCAGCCCGGATGACTCCACATGCCGAAGTGTCCTTGGGCAAGACACTGAACTAAGTTGCCCCCGATGGCAAGCTAGCACCTTGCATGACAGCTCTGCTACCATTGGTGTGTGTGAATGGGTGAATGAGACACAGTGTAAAGTGCTTTGGATAAAATCACTATATAAATGAGCCATTTACCATTTAAAAAGGTTAATGGTTTTTGGCCAATATGAAAGGTGATTGGGAGGTTTTTCAAGGTGTTAGGTAGGTGTTTAAACAGGTGTTGAGGTGTTGGTGAGGTTTTTAGGCACTGGGCAGTTGTTGAGACATGGATTAAGTGGTAAATTAATGTGGTAAATTAATTGGAGAGTTGTTAAAGCCATTGGGTCGATGATAAAGGCATGGGAGCGGTGGTAAAGGCATTGGAGAGGTCTTTGGGCAGGTGTTGCAGATTTTTGCAATATTATTTAATTCTTAATAATGTGTTTAAAAAGTATGCATTTATTTTCAGTAAGCATTTTTTGATCAGTGTTTATCAGACCTATTGATTGAAGCTGTTTAAATGATTGTGGTGTCTTCAATAAGGAATTTTCTATTATTCTCTGAATTTAGCATTTATGTAGAAAGACAGATGATTACAGTGTTTGCTGACAGTGTGCTGGGGGGTTTGTCTTTTTGGTCCGGATGGTTTGTGCTGATTTGGTGTTCACAGAAACAAGTCCAATCAGGGGGAAAAACACACTCAGCATCTCTGATTACATGGTTTATAGCAAGTGAGAGCTGGGGAATAGAAAGACAAAAAGGTAGAGAGGAAGATTACAGAGAGGAGTGAGAGGAGAGTAAAAAATGAGTAGCAGAAGGAAAGAAAATTGTGACTTATGTCAAGTTGAGACAAGTGAAGAAGATTTTATTGTCATACCTTATGCATACATGGAGTGGGACTAAATATTAGGGTATACTTTCACACCTTTTATGTTCCTGATGTCCCATTCCCTAATTCCATTGGCCTCTAATCTTATAGATGGCGTCAGTGAGTGATCCCCGGCAGCAGACACAGGTGCAGAAGGACCCGGCTGACCAGAACTTTGACTACATGTTTAAGCTACTTATCATTGGTAACAGCAGCGTAGGCAAGACCAGCTTCCTGTTCCGCTACGCAGATGACTCCTTCACCTCGGCTTTCGTCAGCACCGTCGGCATCGACTTCAAAGTCAAAACTGTGTACCGTAATGAGAAACGCATCAAACTCCAGATCTGGGTAAGTGGGAATGATCGGATTATATCGTTTCACATTTTCTTGATCATCAAAGCATGGAAAACAGCATCAAACTCTAGTTTCAAATATGGTTTAGTTTAAACTTTATTAGTTGTTCAGTGATGGTGGCTGAATCCAAGTGTCTCTGCATGTAAAGTCTGATACCATACACAGATCTTGTATTACTAGTCAAGATTTTTTCTATAGCTTTTAGGTTTCTTTGACATTGTGCTTTTCTTTCTTTGCTTTTTCACTTACTCCACTGTTAGTCTCAATTAAGGAGGCGTGGCCTTTGTGTGTCAGTCTCAATTAAGGAGGTGTGGCCTCTGTGTGTCAGTCTCAATTAAGGAGGCGTGGCCTCTGTGTGTCAGTCTCAATTAAGGAGGCGTGGCCTCTGTGTGTCAGTCTCAATTAAGGAGGTGTGGCCCCTGTGTGTCAGTCTCAATTAAGGAGGTGTGGTCCCTGTGTGTCAGTCTCAATTAAGGAGGTGTGCCCTGTGTGTCAGTCTCAATTAGGGCGGCTGTGGCTCAGTCGGTAGAGCGGGTTGTCCACTAATCCACTAACCGTGGGGTTGGCGGTTCGAATCCCGGCCATGTACCATTGTAAAAAAGCGCTATACAAATTGATTATTATTATTATTATTATTAATTAAGGAGGTGTGACCTCTGTTTTTCAGTCTCAATTAAGGAGGCGTGGCCCCTGTGTGTCAGTCTCAATTAAGGAGGCGTGGCCTCTGTGTGTCAGTCCCAGTGAAGTAGGTGTGGTCTCTGTGTCTGTCATTCCCACTGAAAAATGTGTGGCCTCTGCTTGTCAGTCTCAGTGAAGGAGATTTGGCCTCTGTAGGTGTAAGTGCAAGGATACCTTTGTTTCTGTAATTCCCAGTGACGGAGGTATGGCTTTCCACTCCTCAAAGCTAATTATTTTACTCCTCTAAACTTTTTCTTTTTTTCAAACTGTTTACACACTGATTTACAGTATATTGTATCACAGTAACTGTACTAAATTGTGTTATTAAACTATTAGGGCATCTTTAATACATTGCATCACTAACCACACACTGAGATGCACATCATATCATTTCAGAAGAAGAGATACATTCATCTAGTATTCCTTAGAGTGACTTGCTGTAGATAATGGGTTTGCACGTATGTGCACTCGTATTTTCTTATGAGGTAAATCTGTCTTTTCTCTAATACTGTTAAGGAAATCAGTTACAATTCAATTGTTGGCTAATCAAAAACTGGGATGGTAGCGCAGAGTGTTCTGGTGCAGCCTGATTCTGTCATAAATGATGCATTATTGTAAAACATCATGTTTTACTGGCCTTTTCGTGTACAATTCATCAGTATCAATCACTTAAAACACAAAAATCTGCTCTACTTTTTCATCAAAACGGAATGACTCTTGCCTGTCTATAATCGTGTTTTGATTTTCGACTACATCCCGTATGCTCCCATGTGGAGAAAAATAATATTAACCAATAACATCAGCTCGCGTTTCACCTGCCCCTCCCCCAAACCAGCTGTCTGTAACTGAAAGTGCTAAGCTGCTTTCACTCACAAATACACACTGTGGAATAAAATGCATTATGGTTGCTCTTACATTGTCTTTAATGAAATAAACAACTTGCAGGACCTCTGTATTTTATTTTGGGGTGCACAGACTATTATAAATCATTAAACTCAATAAAATACTGAAAGTATTATTGGTGTGAGAGAAAAACACTAGGACGGGAGTGATTAATCTCAAACGGAGACACGGTTAAGTTTAGTCAATCTATGTACTGACGTGAAACGGCTACAGAGACGAACAGCAGTCACGTCTTGGAAAAAAAAAATCTCTGTAGTCTCTTCAAACTGTCTGGTCTGGATATGTTCGTGCTTCTGGCAGTAATAAATCCTTACTAGCCAGTCCGTATATGTGCGCTGAATCACTAACGTAATCAATACACAGAAGGGAAATTGGTCTTGATGAATTATTTAGTGCGCGCGAGTATAGCCAAATCTTCCTCAGCTTTCTTTGAAATGTTTGAGACACAAAACCCACATAAATATAGTAGTGCTAATGATCAGACTCATTAGGGTTTGACAATTAATGATTAGTTACATCATGTTTGTTGGGAATATGAATACTGAGGCATATGACATACTATTCCTTGTAGTAGTATGCAGTATGGGAGGTTTATAGGTTGTTACAGGCTACTACACAATTGTGTAACTATCTGTCAGTCAAATTCATTCAGAATTCTCTCAATTACCTCAGACCTCTTCAAAAAAAGATCCATTTAATGCTGTTCTATAAATACAGAAATGTCACAACCAGCATAATTGGCTAATTTTCCGTCAGGGTTTTCTTTCTGAGCTACTGCTTAAATAGCATTTGAGGACAAATATCAACATTAAATGTACTTAGATGTTAATAACTGACATGCTAATTAGGCTTCAGTTAACATTCAGGGCTTAGAGTTAATTTATTGCCTGAGGTAGGTCTTTTGTTTGTACACTATATTAAGGCAAAACAAAGCACATCATTACCACTGTGTTTACAGGTATAGATATTTTTCATGCCTTCACAGCAAGATAGAGAGGGGATGAAAATGTTAGTTTATTAATCAGTTAAACTGGCTAGCTTTACAAAACAGTGGTTTCTGAACATTAGCTCGATAACTAGCTAGCATCCAAACGACCTGTGTGTTTATTTACAGACAAAACATTTTGGACATCTGAGGTTTTGTTCCAGATTCTGTCCGCCATATTCAGATGACCGTGTGAGCCAATGTAATCCATGAATAACCATCACACATTTTATGTTCTTGTGTTGTGCTCCTGTTTAACCAGCTTTCTCAACACTGAACCAACAATGAACTATTTAAACAGAAAGGCCTTATTTCAGACCAGCAAAGAGCATAGCTTGCCCACAGCTTCTCCTTGCAGCAGGAAGGAAACTTGGTGTGGCTGATTTAAAAGAAACAATGAGACAGCCTTGAGCTGTTAAGTGAAACTCGTCTACAGTGTTCTCTGAGGTAGTGCATTGTAAAGTGCAGAGTCATGCTTGCAGAATCATCTGCCTTAATTTAAGTATGCAGTACTTTTCTGAGAGTTGGCAGAGAGCCAGCACTGAGAAAAACCACCTACTGGTGTGGTAAATATAAAATTAATAATACTACTGTGGTTTTTCAAAAGAAATAAGAAACGCATATTACGGTAGCCTAACAGTTTTTTTTTTTTTTTTTTTTTTTTTAAACACACTAGCTATCAACACAAAATCACTAAATCCTGGAGGGTCTGATTTTATTCTGGACAGGCTTGCAGTTGATCCAGAGCTTATCCCCGGGAAGACTGAGTGCATGGTGAGGTCACACGCTGGATGGGACAGCAATCCATTGTAGGACACTATGTACAGACACATTCACATAATCATGAGTTTGGGAGGTGGGAGAACATGGTAAACTCAGACAGAGAATACCCTGAACTTAGGTTTGAAAAACGATTCACTTCTGACTCAGACATCACTAGTTTTGAGGGTGTGGAGGATTCAGAGACTTGTGGGAGAGTCTGTCTGCAGGCTCTGAGTAAATGTCTACTGATATAAGCTCATGTGTGTCTATAGTGTTTAACTATAATTCACATTTGACACAAGTGAATTGGTGTGTATCTGTTTCTGCATACTCGCATAATGTTTGTGTGTGTGTGTGTGTATGGGTGGGTGTCTTCTTTCTGGTTTACTTAAGGGAGGAGACGCTTTAAAGGAAGAATTTAGTTTGACTTGGGTTTGACTGTATCGTGGGAGAAAGTAAACACTGCACCTTACACATTGTTACATTTGACATGATTCATAATATTTAATCACACACACATGTACATGGAGTGTGGAATTTCACCTGGAACTAAATGGAATCTAGATATACTGTACTAATCTGAACTGTCATAGCATTCCTTAGTTTTCGTCCAGACTTACAGGAACACTGTAGCAAAAGATAAAGTCATTGGGTATGATGCCTACAAGGCTGATGGAAAGTAATGGAAATCGGGACAGTCCATATATTCAGATTCATTTTAAATCAATTCTAACAACCCTGCTACTCGTCGTTGTCGTTTTGCACAATGTGGACAGGAGCATTTATTGTATGGAAAGATGCTAGATATGATTCATTCAAAAGATGGTGTTATTTATTTATGCCTTATGGGGAAAATATATTGTGGGTGTGGTCGTGTGTGGTTTTTTTTTTTTTTTTTTTTTTAATCTGTGTCTTACATGTCGACACAACTGGGATTTCAGTATTTAAGTGCTAACATGAATGATGACATCATTCCACAACTGAGGTATGAAGTATCATATTCAGTTGCAATCAAAATTATTCAACCCCCATTTTATGTGTTCCAGCTCAAGCAACTATATAATAAAGTGATTAGTTGCATCAGGTGTGCTTAAGACAACACCTGTTATGCATATTTGTTGTGAGGGATTCTATTCAGGGGGTTGAATAATATTGAAACTGGAGAAGTCATTATTAATTGCATTTTCAGTTGAATTTGGGGAAACCACTTGAAGCATTCGTTGTGTTGAACTATTTCAATTGCTTTTGTTTGATTTGTTCATTGCAAACAGCTGAAAGTCTGTAAATTGTGACAGTAGACCTGATTTGCAATGGGGGGGGGGGAATTTTGATTGCAACTGTATCCCTCAGGTCCATAACTATATCTAAACAAAATCATTGAAAAAAATTAGACCAACTCAAAAGTAAACAAAAACAGTTATTCTATTTTGTTTGTTTATTTTGCTGAACTGGTCATACATTTCGACTGGCACCCTGTCCAGGGTGTACCCCGCCTTGTGCCCGATGCTCCCTGGGATAGGCTCCAGGTTCCCCCGTGACCCTGAAAAGGAGTAAGCGGTTGAAGATGGATGGATGGTTATACATTTCTCCTAACCTAGGAATTCCCCCTGAATAAGTGACAGTCTAAACCCATGCCTGAGTTTCAAGGAGCAGAGTGATACCGGTTGTCCAAGATGGCCACTTATTATTATTGTTATTATTATTATTATTATTTTGTTATTAGTTTTTTTTCACCAAACTTCCATATTACCTATGTCAATCCTAGACATCAAGGATTTTCTTTAGGCTACTGGTTTACTGTGTGTGTGTGTGTGCGCGCGCGTGTGTGTAAACAGCTGGTCGTGCTTATTTCTTTTGAAAGAAGGGGGAGGGGAGTCTTTTGTCTGTTAGCTACCCATTAGCGCTTTTCCAATCTCTTTCTCACACACACACACACACTCACAGACCATATACAAGGTCTATAGCTGTACAATATACTAATTTGGAGTTTACAGCTGTACAATATACTAATTTGCCTGGTTACTACAATGCTACAGTATCTAGAGTATGTGTTTGCACTCTTTTTTTTATTTTATTTTATTGATGTTAATAATTCTTGCTAAAAATCTGAGTAAAATATTCCATCGTAATCCAGTTTTTGATACTTTCTGATTCAGCAGTTCACAGAAGTGTAGATACAAAAATGTGACACTCATTCGATCAAAATGGAATGAATAAAATGGAGTGAAACAGAGCTGCAACAACTAATCAATAATAATCGATTATGAAAATCGTTGTCAACGAATATCATTATGGATTAGTTGGTCTGCACGCCGCATGGGGGAGATTTACTCATTATATTACTTCTGTTCAGAAAACACGCTTCGGAGAGTAAATACTAAAGTTGTGTCCCAAATGAAGTACTATACGCTTACACTATGCATTGTGCACACTACCGTCGAGTGTGTTGATTTTAGAAAGGTACACTCACTCCTTTACATTGTAGCAAAGTGTCATTTCTTCAGTGTTGTCACATGAAAAGATATCATCAAATATTTACACAAATGTGAGGGGTGTACTCACTTTTGAGATACTGTGTGTGTGTGTGTGTGTGTGTGTATTTATGCATTATTTTTATGGATGCAAAAAAAGCACCCAATTATACTACAGTCTTAAATTAATAATATACATTCTGGTGTGTGTCTGTGTGTGTATATGCTTTTTTCTGTTTTGGACAAACAGTTGTGTAAAGTTTTAGTCTGAAGTTTATATTTGTAACACTCCGTTTGTGGATTTTATTTTAAATAAACAAAAAAGGTACTGAAAGTTTGCCCCTCCCTCATCCGATTAATCGAAAAATAATCGGCACACTACAATTTTGTCTTCAGCTCTAGCTACTTAGACCATTGGTGTGGGGTGCACAAAGCACAAGTTTATTTTTTTTAAAGGGATTACTGTTTACATGTGACTCAGTCTACAGGTTAAATTATTTTATTTGATGAGTACAAAATTGACAGACATTAACCCATTTAAAATAATCTATGTAAAAAATACTTTTTCATATATATTTTTATACCCAAGAAAATACCAAAAATGTCCTTACACCTTTATAATGTAAAAATGGCAGTATCTATGAATGTGCATTTTTGCAAATCCTACATGTGCTCTTGTTATCCCTGCTAGCTAGCTGGCTAGTACACTGTTGAGACAAGCACACATTTCTCAAAAATCTACATGAACGAGATGTCAGTATCTGAGTTATGTCATTTCAGCAATTTATTAAACAGTAAGTAAACCTGTTAAAAAATATATAATAATAACCAAAGTGGTTTTGTCCATCACAAATACTAGCTACTTTTGCTAGCTTGGCACAAGGAAGTAATGAGAGAGACTTAAAGTTGCTTAAAGTATTTCTTCTCTGCTTTACAGTTTGATTAAAAAATAATACATCCAGTTGGGTTGTCATGATAAACATATCTTACAATACCATACCAGCTAACGAATCACAATACCACACAATATTGTGTGAATTCATACAAAATGAACCAAATTTACAGAAACACCTAGATATAAATGAAAACAGACATTCCAAATTTTCCTCTGAATACTCTATTAATGAGAATTGAATAAAATGGCTGTTGGAAAAACTGCAGCAGGGAGCAATAATACAGTTGGCAAGCAAATAGTTCAGTGTGCCACATATTTCACGTATTGTTCCCTAGTGCAATGAAATCATGCACATGGAAATTTCTCTCTGTAAATTGTCTGCTGTGTGTAAAACAAACAAACAAACAAATAAATAAATTAAATTAGCTGAGTTTGATAGTAAGCGAGCTAAAACACTAAACGCTGTGTGTAAATAATGAAATGATGTTGAAAAGTGATGTTTGAGCTGGTAATGATTAAAATCTTTTCAGTCCCTCTCCTAGTAAATTTCAGCTCGAACAACCACGTGCAACGCTGAATTTTTTTTATGGTAAAAACAAAACATACTGTAATGTCAAACAGGAAATCTTTAAAGATTTTAGGTAAATGAACTGTTACTAACTTTTGTGTATTCTGAAAAAGCAGAATGGGGTGTGTCTACGGGTGTTTAATAAGGCTGCTGCTGTTCCATCCCGCCACCCACCTCACCCGGCCCCCAGCTTGAAATCTCTGTCGTCACAGCAAATGGGTTTTCCATCGTCAATAGGCTTCCCATTCTCCTACGGCAAAAACCCCAAATTATTCCAAATTTCAGTAGGTGAATTCCACTTAAATGTCATATTTCAATCCATCTTATCCATTACGTGGTACCAAACACATGTCTTTTTGCGATGAAGAGTACTAGGAAAACACCACGTTACTAAATACACAATTCCATATAAGGCGCAAATTCTATGCAGCATTTCAGGTCCCTCAAAAGGACTATATTTGTAATGTAAATAGAATTATTGATGATACCATTTAAAAAAAATAATAATAATACAGTGGCATCTCTGGTATTTTGAAGTTTTAGTATTGCAAAACTACCGTATTACCTGGGTTGCTTGGTACACTAATATGTGCAATATATTATTATATACAGCTCAATGGAAACAAGAAATGTTAGGGGTTTTTTTTCTTGATATGTCATTTAAAAGTTAATCTGACTGCCATATATCAAACCCCTCATATTTTTTGGGAATCAAATATCCCTTTAAAGGTGCGACTCTCACCACTCAGGACTTTTCATACCACGAAGGCCAGCATCCTGTTTGTTTTCACGTCATGTGACATCTGTATCAATGTTGATATAGAATAGTAAACAGCAAAACAGCAGGAAGAGCAAACGAACAAAACATGTCGTGTTGAAGCAGCTGATCGGTTTTATGATGTGAAAAGCTAAGCAGTGTTCTCAATCAACAGATTAGGAGGATTTCCCTACCACATTATTCCTGCTATAGTCTGGTAGGAAAGTGAGCAGATTCAAGCACTACAGCTGTTCAGTCTGCCATTTCTCCAGACATTTTTAGCCAAAACAATCAGTGTGTCACGACGATAAGCTGCAGAGTTTATGTCTGGGGTAGAACCATTATAAATGCGCCCTCATTCAAAACTGTTCTTCAGCCCTGAGTGAAAGAGAATCTCTCTTTGGTAAAGTGTTTCCCTAAAAGAACTGTCTGATAGTCATAAAACCCAATAACATTTTCATCACTGTCCCCTATATACAGTATGCAGTAGCTACTGTATGTCTAAAGTGCTTCTCAAAGAATTTGGTTAAAGGTGCGGTCAGTGATTTTAAAGTGGGACCACACTACTCAGAGTGAATAAAAATGTCTTTGCAGCTTTTCAGGCTCTATAAAAATTTTAAGAAAGTGTACATTCAACCAGTTAGGACAAGGAGCATCTCTACGTGCCTGTCAGTCATGTTGCCTGTAGATCAGAAAGCTCTTTCTCTCGCATTAGTATTCAGGTGGTTTAAGGGCAGGGCTTTGGAGTGAACTTTTTGTATTAGTTTGTGTTTTCAAGTTTCAAGACCGCTTCGGCTAACTTCTGCCTAAATCCCTGATTATACATTTGATTACACTGATTCTTATTAAGAGGTACTTTGCTTACATCAACCTTTGTCTCTGGTTTTTGCCTCATTAGAAATGAGATCACCCTGTTTTTCAAAATCTTAAGGCATGTTTCCAGGGACACAACACCATTAAAATAAAGTTTATGTGGTGTCAATATCTATAACAGTACAGCTTACTGTTAATGGTAAACCTTTCACATCAAAGGTGTCTTCAGTTGTGTTTGTGTGTTGGTGGTCTGTAGGACACTGCAGGTCAGGAGCGATATCGCACCATCACCACGGCCTACTACAGAGGAGCCATGGGCTTCCTGCTCATGTATGACATCACCAACCAGGAGTCTTTCTACGCTGTACAGGACTGGTGAGTCCATTTTATATGATCTCATTACAAACACTAATTTTATTACTACTACACAAGATGGCCAAGAGCATGTGGATACCAGATCATCACACACATATGTGTGCTTTTCCCAAACTGCTGCCACAACGATGAAGTACAGAATTGTCTAGAATGTCTTTGTGTGCTGTAACATTAAGATTTCCCATCATTGGAAGTAAGGGGCTCAAACTTGTTCCAGTATGACGATGCCCTTGCGCACAAAGCGAGCTCCATGAAGACATTGTGGAGGTTGGGGTAGATGGGCTTTAGTGCCCTGCTCAGAGCCCTGACCTCAACCCCACTGAACACCTTTGGGATGAACTGGAACACCGACTGAACCCCAGACCTCCTCACTCAACATAAGTGCCTGATCTCACTAATGCTCCTGTGGCTGAATAAACACAAATCCCCTCAGCCACGTTCCAAAATCTAGTGGAAAGTCTTCCCAGAAGAGAGAAGGTTATTACAAGAGTAAAGAGGGACCAACTCTACATTAATGGCCATGGTTTTGGAATAGTATATTCATCAAGCACATATAAATCTAATGATATTGTGTCCACATACTTTTTGCCATAAAGAGTATATAGCCTCTGTATTGGTCGGTACCACTAAAGGAGGCATGGCCTTAGTATCTGTCAGTTCTACTGGAGCAGGCATGGCCTCTTTGTCTGTCAGCACCACTGAAGAGGGCGTGGCCCCTGTATCTGTCAGACAAAAAGATCATATGACCTATAATACTGAGACATTAACATGTTGCATCACACTGCACAATGCACATAGTAGATTTTATATATATATATACATACACACACATACAAATATGGCATAGCGACAAACATTCGTTATGTAGATTTAATTAATATTACGTGTGTGCGCATGTGTCTTAGGGCAACTCAGATTAAGACTTACTCGTGGGACAATGCTCAAGTTATCCTGGTTGGAAATAAGTGTGACCTGGAGGATGAAAGACTGGTGGCCACAGAAGATGGACAGAGACTAGCTAATGAATTAGGTGAGTTTCATACACCAGCAGAAATTAAAAGGGCTTCGATGAGAATTTTACCACACACACACACACACATACCTGAACAAGCCCATAAAATGTCAAATGAAAATTCAAAATATCATAAATATAAAATGGAGAAATTTTCCTGCTTGACAGAAATGCAATACATACTACCCCTTCATATACTGAAACGCTCGCCTGGTTTCATTCTAATTTCCTTTCATTCTCTCTCTCTCACTCCATGTCTTTTTCTTTCTGTGTGTGTGTGTAATTTATTTTATTTTACTTGCCTGCATTGCGGTGCTCTGTTTGGCAAAGGAGTGGTTATGCTCCATGACTAAGAAAGAAAATACTGCTGATGAGGCGAGTGTCTAAGCCAAGAGGAGTTTAAGGTTTATTCAGAGATGACTTCATGATATATTCGTATCACCATCATCGACAGATGTGTGATGTTCAAATAATTACTTTCATTATTTTCCAGTTTACCAAAGAATGGTCCTTCATTCATCCGAACTACCTGTCTGATCTATACGTGTGTGTGTGTGTGTGTGTGTGTGTGTGTGTGTGTGTGTGTGTGTGCGCGCGCACTTCCAGGGTTCCAGTTCTTTGAGGCGAGTGCAAAAGACAACATCAATGTAAAGCAGGTTTTCGAGCGGCTTGTTGACATAATCTGTGACAAGATGAACGAGAGCATGGACGGACAGCCAAGCCCGCTGGCCAATCACAAAGGACCCAGCCTAGAGGACACTCCCCCTACCAGCCAAAATGGCTGCTCATGTTAATAATTGCTCTCAGACACACACATATGCACATGTATAACATGCACACATGCCTACAGTGTATGTGTATAGTAGATATGTACACACACACACACACACACACACACACTGGTATTGACCTGTCACAGTGGTTCTCAACTGGACTTACCTTAGGTCCAATATTTGTCCTTTTTCAATAAGTCCTGACCCAAATACAACCTTTTAAGCCTTTTTAATTTATTTCACACAACGAATACTGCAGTAAAAGTCTGCACTTCTCATGCACTAAAACAGGAAACAAATTGAAATATAACAAGGTCTAAAAAGCTACGTAATAGTGATCGACCGATAGTGGATTTTACAGATAACTGAGTTGGCCAGTACCTGCTGATAACCAATTATCAGTGCCGATTAATCTGAAAATCTGATCAATCGGTCGACTTCAACTAAGTAAACTTATAACATTAAAATCTTGACACAGAAAGACAAAAACATTGCATTACTAAAGGCATAATAATATATTAATATTCCTATGATACTATGGTTACTACTAATAATAATATCATCATCATCAGGCTTGACATAAACCGTCATTACTATACTTATGAAGTCGTAATAATAATTTTTGCATTGATTGAATATCTCTTTATTCCTCACACCTAAGCTTAAAGCTAAGTGGGACTTAAGCTAAGAGGGCTTCTTACTTTTATTTTCTTATTTTAAACGATTTTGAGTGAAATTTGCAAAGCTAAGTGTTTTCGAACTCAACACGTGTAAACACTAAAGCCACGTGTTCTATGCTATAATACCTGTAGGCTTTCTAAATCAAAAGGCTACATGATTGACAGGAAAGTAGAGACATCATCCTGTTCTGATTAGTTCTTAATCTTAATGGACTACAATATTTTTCTTTCTTTCTTTCTTTCTGAAGTTCTCCTTCTCAGTATATTGTAAGATATTTTAAGTAGAATGCTACCAGAACTGGGTATTTGTCTGTAAGTGTGCTTTTTAAAAAAATGGCTAAATGCATTTTTATTATAGACCTGAGACGGTTTTATTAAACTGAAAATACTGGATGTCTTTCAAATTTAAGCAGCTCGTACCTGCTCACAACTCGCCAGTTAAGAACCACTGAGCCAACAGAGACCGGTTAGTCACATGATCATACACAATCATACTTAATAAATCCATGCAGAGTGTTGCACAACAGCAGCCTGGCTGTTTTCAGGCTACAGCATCTCAGATGTAGCAGGGAAGTGGAGGTCCTGTTCAGATTTCAAAACAAGGTGAATGTATTTTACACCTCGCTGATATCAGGTCAATGCTACAGAAACTGAAGGTCTCTGAATGCCCCACTCCCCAAATTTGATCAATTTTGCTTTAATCAAATTAGGCAACTGGACCAGATTTTACTTTGACATTGTGATCAGACACAGAATGTCCAAGACATTTCAGCTTTCTGACATTTCAAAGACAGCGCTTATTGTATTTTTAAAGCTGTTATGCCTCCTTGTGGACACTGAATGTAACTTCTGTGCATCTCTGTATCCCATTCACCACATCTATGATCTTAAATGATCATACCATGGTTTAAATGTTTCCTTGCTCAAGCTAATCTTATTCATGTTATGCTACTTATTAATTAAAGAAAAGTGAAATTAGGGTATGAATGTATAGGGAAAACCACGCAACGCTGTTCGATCTGCTGGAAAACTTTAACTTTATAAAATTATCTTGTATATGCTGTTCTAATTTATAAACTCTTATTGTGAAGTATTCACTGTCTCGCATAAAGGGCTTTTTATGCATACTATGCTGTAATACTGTACTGTTACCTGAAATCAAGCAGGAAATCATATTCCATTCAACGAAAACGTATTTAAAAATCCTTTTTCCCATATTGAATAATAAATTGCTTATTGTGGCACTTTCACAAAGAAAAAGTATTGTTGTAAATCTCAGATTCTGACCTATGAAAAAGCAATAGGATGGATAGATTTGCATATGGGAAGCTGATTGGCTTCTACATTTTATGACACTAACGTAACAACTGCAAAACCACTGCATTGGCCATTTTTTTACACTTTGACCAGTGTACTTTCTTCCTTGAATGAAATTAATGGTCAACCAAACACATTACTGTGAATTTAAAACAACAGCTCTACAGCATGGTGTCTTTTTGTCTGCATTTATATGCACTTTGTTTCTCTTTTAAATGATCAGTTACTTTGATTCAGACTTATTTCCGCTGTATTTGATACAGTAAAGTTTATTAAAAATACATGATAAGCAACTTTACTGCACTATATCTAAAATAACCTGGTGTCAGATTAAGTGTTATATGCAATAGCTGAAATCAAATGCTGCTGTTTTATGGAATGTGATTCTGAACAACATTCATGTTGTCTAACAGAGCCTCTTCTGCATTTACAAGCTTCTTCCCTATTGGAACATACCGTTGATTAGGGACAAGGAAATGTTCTTAGATAAATGTTGTCCACTTTATTTCCTTCACTTTGTCAGGTATGACTCATTTTTCAATTCGAGGAAGATTACTAAAAGATCTCAGTGTGATAGAACATGCTTCTGTTGGACATGTTTTCTAAGAAACTGCAGTAAATTTAAATAGTGTGAAACCTGTAATGTGGGTTTGAAGGTTATTGAGATGTATAGGTTCAGTTCAGGCACTGTAGGTCACATAAGAGCCAGACTTCGTGAAATATGCTGTACACAAAATGAGATCAAATTCAAAATCTGTATCAGTATGTGGAGTGTCAAATCAAATAAACAACGAACCAAAAAGTCATCCTTTTCTTTTGTCCTGCTTGTCCTGATCATTTCTAAAATGCAGAATGAAGCTGGAAAGTACAAAAAAACAAGTCAATCCAGTTTACTGAAAAATGAAGGTATAAAAGTGGGTTGAAGAAAGATGCACACTATACAGTGGACATAAACAGAAACGTTCATAAATTTCGGAGGGTTGTTCACTTCTTGATGATGGCCTTCACAATGTTTGGAAATTCTTTAATAAAGTGAGATCCCATGCTTTATAAGCTCTTTGGGGACCATAGCTTCAGTGGTCAGCTGATTATAATTTAGGGTTAATCAGAATGATTTCATTGATGACAGCTGTATTATAATTACTTTTGCACATGAGATTGAATGTGATTTTTTTCGTTCTGAACACAGCCACCTCCCAAATTATAAAAGGGTGTCCACACTTGTGCAACCAGTTTATTGTAACTTTTTTTTCCCACTAAAATGTTTGATTGATTTTCACTTAATTTCACATTTAGGGTGCAAAAAGTTCTGACATGATTTATCTTTGTTTGTTTGTTTTTGTTTGTTTGTTTGTTTGTTTCTTTCTTTCTTTCTTTCTTTCTTTCTTTTTCCATTACAAGAACCTACCATTTTAACAGGGATGTATAGACTTTTTATATCCACTGTACATTTAATTTAAAAAACAATAAATAAATAAATAAAATGAGCAATATTTCTGGCTCAGAACCTTGAACCAGGATTTGGTATTGCAGAATAACTAGCCAGTCATTTATTCATTTACTTTTACCATCAATCATTTTTAGATAGTGCTAAATTTAGTTCAGATATGTGCGTTATCAAAGAGTTCTACTGATAATGTGATAGGAGAGTTTACAACTGTGTGATGCCTGACTGCAAATTCCTGCGTCATGCGAGTCTTCAGTACAGGAAGTAAAAAGATTGGTTAAAATAAGTAATATCATAGTTATTATTTCCTCTTTATGGGAACTTCAGATTTGACCTACATTCTGTTAAACTCGTGAATTTTAGAGGTTTATATCATGGCTTTTTTAATAAAAGGTGTTGAAACTTTTGAACTAAGTTGGACCCTGGTAGACCATGGTCCAGACGTGGACCCAGCAATGTATTTCAGCGGAATGAACCGAGCACTGTAGTAGACAAAATACTGTAGTAGAACTTGAAAAATGGAAAAACTATGCTACAGAACTTTTTGCTACAGAAACATTTTGCTACAGAAGCTGCGATGGTTCATTTTGGAAAACTGGAGTGGCTATGGTGGGGTTTCACCATAGCCACTCCAGTTTTCCAAAATGAACCATCGCAGCTTCTGTAGCAAAAACTCAGATTATTGTGGCCAAATATGTGCATCTCACCAAGAAAGGAGAGAGTTTTCACAGACTTTCATAGATGTATTTATTTAATTTACCCTGTCTGGTTGGTGACCACAAAAGAACCCCAAAGAATGTTTAAAGTCAATTGGAGCATGCATTGTTTTAAACACATACTCCAATTGCCTTTAAACATCCGTAGCACTAGTAATGACAAAACAAAACATAACCACTTCAAACTCTCTTTTTTATAACCATGAGCTAATCATCAATGTTTAAGCAATGAAAGGTAACTGTTTTCACAATTTTATCATGTTCACTGCTTCAGTGGACATTTATGTAACTGGACCTTTTCAAATTGTTGAATATCTGTACTTTAGACTATAATTTGAAATACTGACAAGCAATAGATCTGGCTGGATTTTACATTTCAGGTTACTATTTACATTGTTCTGGCCCAGAAATTGTCTCTGTATTTGGGAATTGGAAGTCTGGGGGGGGGAATACCTCCTCAACTTGAAATTCCTACTCAGAAAATCTGGAAGGTCACAACAACCCTGAAGTGATGTCAAATCGACGAGGTCGCTAACACCCCTGCTGGAAAATAACCCAACTATAGACACTGTCATAGAGTGTGTAATGGTTTTATTGGTTATAATAAGAATTGTATTGGTTTTAAAGGAAATTTGAATGGTTCCTTTGGGTCTCTACTGGAAATATGATGCCTTCTATTGGTTGCATGTTATGTCTAGTGGGTACCATTAAGGACCAATAATGGTAATGGTTTTAATGGTTAGCTGATTGATGGTTGGCTAATGGTTAGCTAGTTTGTAATGGTTTCTTTTTTTCCCAGCTGGGACAGTAAACATGAAATTAAAAAAAGAAATAACACAATCCTTTAAATGAGTTAGTAATATTACTTTAGATAAATCATAGTAGTATTTACTTTAGATAAATACACACATTAGCTGGTTGACCCTATAACATGGCCCAGACAGTTTGCTGTTTTGAAGTAAAGTAAATAAAACATAAACTCATGATCACTAATCTCAGCTTGCTAGTTTTGTTTTTTTTTTAATTTTGCTAACAAAACACACTTTCTTTTAGGTGTCCATGTTTTTTCCTCATGTTGTATCTGGAAATGACCAATTACGTAATTCTGAGACTAGACTTCACACTTTGTAATTAAATCAAATGCAGCAATAGTTTCACTAGAGAGGGTGAGGAGAGGAATGTTGGTCAATATTTTCTTTGCAGGCTCTATAAGATTCCAAACTGCTCGTTTACTATCTGTACATACCATATTCACTCCATAGACAGCAGTCACTGTAAATGAAAGATGTAGATGCAGATTTCTTTAACAAGTGAACGTTTGTATTATGATTATGATTCTTACACACTTTAAGTTATAAACCTTTATATGAATTCATGATATTGAATTCATGTGTGAGAAATGATTGGCACCCCGTCCATGGTGTCCCCTACCTTGTGCCCCATGCTTCCTGGGATAGGCTTCAGGTTCCCCGTGACCCTGTAAGGATAAGCGGTACAGAAAATGGATAGATGGAATGGATATGTATGGAAAATGCTGTGGCATAATTACTCTTAAAACACATTCTACTGTTAAGGAAGAGCATGTAAGTTGTTTTCAGAATTAGTAGAATAGTTGGTCAGTTTTGATGACTCACCATCTCTTGCTTGGATGTGCTGTTTTGAGTGTGAACTTTGCCCACATGAATGTCTGTTGGGGGAAAAGAGGCCAGTATGACACACGCCCCTCCCACTTGAGCCAGTGAGATAAAACTGCCATTTTATCCCAGTTCTACACGGCACATAACTCTTCACACACAAAGCTCCGCACCTGGACCACTGAACTCACCTGTGAGAAGGTAAGAATTTCAGTCCCTTCTACTTTTAGCATATATTTACAGCAAATTGACACATTTAGCTCTAGATTTTCAATGAGACAGAATCCATTAGTGAGCTATTGACAAAACGAACAGAAATTAAAGCCATTATAATAAAACAGGAAGTGCTACAATTAAATTAATCTTATAGTCATCATTCAAATGAAGGACGAATACAGTCTTCCCCATAAAGTCGAATAATATCCCAATTTGGTCCCATTACCATCCAATCTACAATCTAAAATATCCAGGTACTTTTGTAAGCAATGGTTTTACTCTTTTGTCTTCTTTACTTAAATTTATATTTCAATTTTAACACATATGTAGAAGTGTAATAATGAAGGCCTGCATCAAAATTAAATGAATCTTTTTTGGTTGTAATATATTTCTTCTTCCTCTCTCTCTCTCTCTCTCTCTCTCTCTCTGTCTCTCTGTCTCTCTCTCTCTCTCTGTCACTTCCTCTCTCTCTCTCTCTCTCTCTCTCTGTCTCTCTCTCATTCAGCAGTTCATTGTTATTTAATTAGTGTAATAAGGAAGTTCATGTGCCATCTCTCTTTACAACCTGTCTGTTATTATGCCATTTATTTTGAGATTTGAAGGTCATGAGTTCATGACGTAAAACAAAAAAGGGGAAATACATTTCAAACCAAGAGCAGGAAATAGTAAACGTGCATTACTCTGCATTATCAAAAGTGATGAAGATTAGACTTGGTCACAGTGGTCTGTGAAAAAGCTAACAAGGTCAAACCAAGAGCAAGTGAAGTAAGTAAACAATTTCTAATTTACATCAGTGTTAATGTAGACTACTTTGGAAACATTGCCACTACTTAATCTAATCAGCTAAAAGAAAGTATTTGTAATTCAGCTATAAGACCAGCTTTATATTTTCCCTTCTTTATGTTCCTGTGTAAATGGATTGTTTCACTGATGTATGAACATTCAGTTAACAGTTGGTCATGTAGCCATGGATTTATAATTTAAAAATAAAAACATTTTATTTTTAAAATATTAAAATATGCAGTATATATACCGTACAATATATACAGTATATATACCAAAAGTGTTGCATTAAAAAGTTGCATATCTATATATATATATATATATGCATATCACAATTTTGTGATAATATTCTGAAGATGTTATATCTAATGAGGATTATATATAGATGTGTTTTAATAGAGAATTTTTCCTTCTCTCTCTTGAAATATTTCTCTAGAATAATTTACCTGCTAGGAATGCAAGTACAAATACATCTTTCAGAAAAGCAGCATTATAATTCAAACATCAAAAACACAAATGTCTTTTTAATACTGTTGTGTTATACACTAAGAAGTCCATCCATTGTATTGGATCCATTTAGTCATATACAGTGTAATCACATCGAGCTGGCTAGTTTAGATAACATATGCAGTTACTGGCTTTTCAGCTCTTTGTGCCAAATAAAGAACAGATTCATATTTGTTTGTCCCGATAGAAATAGAAAAGCACCCTGTGGAGTATGTCCTTTATGTTGCTCTCATCAATTTTGTTTACAATCTGAGAGAACATACTGTATTTTTAGTTGCTTTTGCCAGGAACAGACTCTCAAATGCAGTCTAACCAATGTTAGTGAATAGTCTCAAAGTCCAACTGGCTTTTATGGTTTTATGTAATTGGTAGGAGACGTTTTCCTTTGGTTACAGCAATAGGAGCATAAGCAGTAGCTCGAAAGCCATCTATGATAGATGATCAGGTTATCTGTCATCAGAAAGCAGTAGAGATCAGAATAGGATTTAATTAACAAAAAAAAAAACCAAGGTCCTAACCCACACCTTTATAGAGGACGTTAATCTGATCTCAGATCAGTATGACAGCTCTGAGCAGTACCTTTAATGGTGTCATGTAATCTGGTCATGTGCTACTGAGCACATCACACTTATCAGCACTGGTGATAAGCACACAGTCAGGCTCTTTGTTCCAACAGCGTTCACTGACATTCACATAATAAAATGAGCACTGTATATATATAGAGAGAAAAAAAACTATCATCATATCGACTGCTGATGATATCAGTGATTCATTATTAGTTTAATAGAAGGGGTGGAGATTAGAAATAATCACCTGACACTAGTTTCAAAAAGAAACCTTAGGGTTGATTTTCCCCCTTCTAGTAACAGATAAAACACAAATGTGAACCATATGCACTTTTCACGGAAGGTTTCCCATTAACAGTGTTATCTAAATCACTGTTGTTGCACATAGATTCAGTGACATTCAGGGACAAGAATTTCGACACATTTCAGGAAAAATGTGGGTTTTTGTGGTTCACAGCATTCTGTGTAAACTCAAGAGACTGTTGAGCATGAAAAATTCCAGGAGAGTAGCAGTTTCTGAAACACCTAAACCAGCCCAAGTGGCACCAAGAAGTCAGTGATCACATTTTTCTCCAATCTGATATTTGATATTAACATTAACTGAAGCTCTTGATGTGTATCTGGTAAATGCCACACTTATATAGTGCTTTTATCCAAAGTGCATTACACTGTGTCTCATTCACCCATTCACACACACACACACACACACACACACACACACACACACACACACACACCCCAATGGTAGCAGACTTCAGGAGCAATTTGGGGTTCAGTGTCTTGCCCAAGGACACTTAGGCATGTGTAGTCAAGTGGGCCGGGAATCGAACCTCTAACCCTATGATCAGTGGACAACTCGCTCTACCACTTGGGCCACAGCCGCCCAACGGCCCAACGGTATCTGAACACAGAAGTGCATTTAGCCTTTCATATTTGACCGTTTTCTCTGCCTTTATGTGTGGTTGAGCTAACAAAATAAAACTTTCCACATGTGAAACTATTTGTGCTGCCGCCTTGACCAGGACTCCATGGAAGATCTGTAACATCAAATAAAATAAAAACCTCTCTTTGTGCTTCACAATGCTCTTTTTATAGTGTCAACAAAAATAAGGTGTGATTAAAAGGAAGTGTAGTGCTCAAACTATTCTGCACAGCTCTGTGAAACCACATTAAAGACAGGAAACAAGCATCAGTTTTTAGCCTCAGACCTCTTATAGTTCATTTTCACTGGCAGAATGTTTAAAAATTTCAAACTTATACAAAAAAAGGTGACTTTATTGTAGATACTCATTGTGTGTGTGTGTGTGTGTGTGTGTGTGTGTGTGTGTGTGTGTGTGTGTGCAAGGGCGTAACCATTGTATGGACAGTGGGGGGTCCAAGTGCTAGACCCCCCAAAAAGTCAAAGTCTGTCACAACCTGAGGGTTCACAGTGAACTCGGCGGGAGGATGTGCACGTGAATGTACCGTTAATGGTCAAAAACTGGAACTGACGTTAGCCTGGATATTTAGGTATCTAGTGTATCAAGAGTACAACTGGGGCCCGTTTCAGAAAGGAGGTTAAGTGAAAACTCTGAGTGTGTGAAGCCTGAAATGAGGAAAACTCTGGGTTTTCTGTTTCAGAATGAGAGATATGTTAAACCCGAGAGAGCAGAGGAAGTCAAGGCCGTTTCTTAAAGAGAGGTAACTTATACTCAGACTCAGTTACCATGGCAACTTACTCTGTGAACCTAACCTGGTCGGGAGCAGGTTTTCTTCGGTAAACCCAGAGTTTCTTTAAGTCGTCTCCCCCTTTTTAAAGAGGAAGCGGTGTTTAAACACCTCATTGATCTTCCGGTACATTCATTCATTCATTGCGCACATTTCAGTCCCGCAGAGAGCATCAAAGGGAATGAAATGGCATGTCCTTTTATGGACATCCTGTTGATGAAGCGGCTGGATTCATTCGTAGGGAGTTCCATTTACGTCGGGAGAGGAGTTTGAGGCCCAGAGTGGATTTTTGGTCACATCCCTATGCATTTTCATTTGAGCAGTACCGTTTTTCTTTACAGTCAATAAGATACATCCATAATCTCATCCATCCTTACATCAGAAACATCAAC